>OZ026627.1:56592374-56637077 GCA_964020975.1 Hermodice carunculata
TCCATAATAAGGAGACGATTTCCAGAGAGGTCAAAAATACGCTGCGCATAATGGGAATCGTGCATGATCATGCAGTCGATATATTTCCGATATGCTCTTGGCGTCAGGGAAACCATGACCATTTTCCTTGCCCTTTCAACTGTATGAACCCTTATTTTTTCCAATTCCAAGCAAAGACTTAGTTAGTTGAAATAGTTTACCCTCTACAGACCTAACAGTTCCATTTGTTGGTAACACATGTCAGGTACGCTATCACAGATTTGACATATTCATGAAATGCGCAGCATATTTTCAGAATCGTATCAAATGAATAAAAATACTTAGGCGTTCGTTGCAATCGAAAAACTGGAAGGATTACCAAATTCAATGACACAAAATTTCAATTAAACCTTATAAATGAAGAAAATCTCTGTTTAATCGCTACAGCTTATACGGCTTATCAATCAAATACCATTTAATTAACCATTGAAATTGTTACTATTATTACCGTTTTATTTTTTACCGGCAAACAGCACTACACAGGCAACCAACAATATTAATAAAGAGTATCACATTCCAATACAGCTCATCAGAGGAATCATCACACTAGGGAACACATAGGTACGGCGCAAATTCTTCTGTTATCACTTTTATCAAAACACAGAGTGGTCTATGTTGTATAAACCTGATAATTTACCGCAAAGTTAATAAAAGGTAAAACAAAGAAAAATAAAACCCGAAACTGGAAAAGAAAGAAAACAAGACAGTGTCCTTGCCATTCCGTATACTGCAGTGAAAAAACATGGTACTGGAACTTCAGTTTACCATTTTCTATAGTAACCTTTCGTTAAGAGCAACAAAACATGGACCAGACACCAGTGTTCCACTCTAAATAATAACACAGCTACAATTTATTTGACGAGCGCAATTCTAGAATCGCTCTGCGCGATTTCGGAATGGTGCAAAATTCCAATACTGCGCGAAACTTGTATGTATGTATGTATGTATGTAAGTATGTATGTATGTATGTATGTATATATATATATATATATATATATATATATATATATATATATATATGGGTCATTTTCAGCTATTGGTCGACTCTGGTGGTGCACACATGGCAAAATTTCACACTAATTTTCTTTTTAAATTTCCCTTTATTTCAATTTTCTTAGTTACTGATTTTAATTAAAATCGTAATTTCAGAGCAAAAGATGTGTGAACAAATAAAATGCAAAGAATGGAACTTTTACAGGAAAAAAATGTTGAAGATCTTATTTTTACTCCTTTCACAAAGTAAAAGAGATACCCATATTTTTTTCAAAGAATGATATCACAATGTAGCATTTATACTGCAGCAATTGTGTCAAATATCATACTGATTGATGAATTTCTGTTGTAATGATATGGTTATGTACTCTAAAATAAGAGTGAAATGCTCAAACAAAGCACTAATTTTGTTTGCCACCATATCAGGAATTGTGTGAAATCGCATTCAATTCATGTGTGATTATAGCAGTGGTTTATTCACTTATACTTATTTATTCGTTCTTTCGTTCGTTCATTCATTCATTCATTCATTCTATTTTATTTTATTTTATTATTTTTTTTTATTTATTTATTTATTTTTTTTTTTTTTGGGGGGGGGGGGGGGGGGGTTCAAAAGCCCATACAGCCTTCTTTTGTAAGAAACAAGAACATGCATGCCAAAAAGCAGAATATACATGTACATCTACAGCTATTACTGACATGGTTTGAATGATGCCTGGCTCAACAATTGTGTACTTTGCAAGATATATGATTTGTTTGAACCGTAACTGCAGTAAACCTCCAATCCCATTATTATGTCAGATGATTTTTACTTGAACTTGTTTGTGTTAATTTTGTTTCGGACACCACTCAATTTTTTTTCACATTACATTCATCTGGAATTATATCAGTTCAGCAACAACCATATTATTCAACATTGTGGAGACCCCTTGAATTTCATTAATCTGTTTTCTGAGACTGAACCTGCAGCTCATTCTTAGCTTCGTTATGAATGTGAAAGCTTTAACGGCTCCATGAGACGCAGCCCTAGCCTAACAGTTTGAGAAGGGAGGGGGATGTTTAAGCTTATCTCAGTTATTGTGGCAATTACAGGTACACTGTAATCTTGAACATGTCCCTGCCAAATCAGTTTCTACCATAACTCAGTCATAAGTTTACATTGTACATTTTACAATGTCAGGCTTTGAGAGACCAGGTCATCAAATTCTCTTCTTCGGTTTAGTTCCAAGTCGTGCAGAAGAGTGAAAATAAAGTGATTTACCTGCATAACAAATGAAATATTTGTGACATGTCCCAAAGTACCTTAGCCCCAATGATAGCTTAGCGTATCTTGCCATTCAACGTCCACAAGAGAACGATGGAACCTACATACCAGACCCTTAAACGGTTTTGTTAACAGTCTGTAGTGATGTCCGAAACAGGTCAAGCGGTTAGGGTTTAGACTGTGTCTGTACTAATATATCAAATTGTTTTGATGAAGAAATTATATGAATACTTTAGAATATGTTTCACAGTACTCCTACAAGAATGGAACATTTGATCTTGGTTTTGTTTGTATGGTGACAGCTCACAAAGTAACGAAAGGTTTGAAGAATGTGTGGCTAAAACTGGGTTGAAAAATCTAGCACAATAAAAGCACACCAGTGACATTTACCCTGTTACCCAGAGCTATTTGAAGCAATTGTAACAGAAATTGTTCAATTTGTCGAAAATTGGCAAAATGTGTGGCCATATGTAATTATGGTAATGATGTTAACTGTCCATGGTGATGTCCAAAACATGTACAACCTTGCCTAATCTCACATTATCAACTGTTTCGTTGGCCTTTTTTGGTGATATCTGATCCACCTCGCCTTGCACGAAGGTTTGTCTGTGCATTGTTTGTTTCTGATATGAAAGGTTTCTAACATGTTTATGGGAGTAGCCCTTTTCGGTACATCATCCTTGTTTCGGACATGATAAACATTAAGGGAAATTTAATTTTTCATGTTCCTTGCCATTGAACAAATTTGGCTATCCAATTTGACTCATCAGGTTTATTAGTTAAAGTCAAACTCATTCATGTACTGAAGAGTAAACTTTTATCTTTCGTACAATCAGACCATTTAATGTTCACAGGTTTCGGACATGACCCAACTGTTAACGGGGAATTGTTTACACAGCTTTTACTTATTCCAAGTCTTCACGTTAACTGGCAATATACTACGACAAATGAGTACCTTTGACTTCATGGCATCTCTTTTTATTTGCTGTTGCAAAATTGAGTTGCAGCAAATATATCAAAGTTAATGGACGGTGGTGATGTCCGAAACATCACCTTTATGAATCTCCCACAGCAAAATGCATGATTTCATTCATACCTGGTATGTACAAGCCACAGACCATTATCTTCCTGATACAGTTCAATGCACATCCTCATTTACCATGGTGTTTTGGAGTAAAGCTTCTAATTTAGGTTAATCATATGCGCCAGGGGATGTGGACCATCAGCAGCATTTCTACAGCCACTGTGGGTCTGGAAGAGGGACATCTGATTTGGTGCCGTTATGGTAGCTAAGCCTTGGGAAGATTTGTACCTGGATATACCCAACTTCTTCAGACCTCACGAAAGTGTCTTCCTAACACCAGGTGAAGTGTGATTTTCTGAAAGTCGACCAATGGCTGAGAATGCCCCCCCCCCCGCCCCGTATATATATATATATATATGAAAAAATCAAACCACCAAAGACATGTATAGGCTGCAACTCGAGTTCACAAAGTATCACCAATATGCAGGACGTTCCACGATGCAAGATCACCTGTAATGCAGTCCTTTCGTAAATTATATTTCACTAGCTGATCATTTGTTCTTGATCATACAGAGTAAAGTTGGAAAAAGACAGAGAGATCATCAAGCAAATTGAAACTAAAATTTGTTTTTCAGATGTGGATGCAACATTTTAAATGGCCTTTCTGACTAGAGCATAACCCTGCTGAGCATAAAAATAGGAGCTCTGAGTTTGAGACGCAACTTTATGAGCAAAAGGATAGTATACGTTGAAATTGGGGATTGAACTACAATTGGGGAGCCTTTGTAACTGCCTGTGTGGAAACCTGTCCCAAGTCATGAGGGAAATGTTTTCCTTCATGATACATTTTTATTCATTGACTGATTAAAAAAAAAAAAAACAAGTCGTTCTGATGTCTACCTTGAACATCTGGATCTTTACTGGCTTGTTTGATGGCTGAAGGTCTTTGACCAGGGGTGGTTTTTGTTTACTCAAATTTTGGTTGCAGCTTCTGTATTATGGTTTAAAACTGTTGTCCACTTCTTGTTGTCAATATAACATCTCTTCTTCTCTAGATGTTCAATGAATAATAAATGTATTTTTCCAACTTTGTATGAGGACTACTTATGGGAATATGCTGCTTCTAATTCTCCTTTACAAAAAAAAAAACATTTAAGATGTGCTGTATGTACTGAGAAAGATCTGGATGCAGCATCCAAAACACATACTGCCTCGGACACAGACACGTAAACCAAATGGGCCATTAACCTGAGGAAAGGTTGGACTCATTCCCTTAAATGATATCATTGACAAGCAAACTAACACACTGCATAATGAACCAGATGATGTTTGTTGTTATTTCTTTGGTTACCACAGCCATTGTGCTGCATTTTATGCTAATTCTTTTGTACATTAGCCCATTCCTGTCACCTTGTATGATTCATTTAATAGGTGAGCACAATCAGTAAAGAATGGAACGTCATACACCATCTGGCACAGCTCCCAACATATGCTTAATGCAAATGATGGCTGTGGTTAAAGGGAACTCCTCGCTTTCGACTAAACCAAAGTTCTTTCTATCATATAAAACTGCTTGAATAAATTCGATCTACTTTTGAATAAAATTTGAATTTTACTTTAGCTAATTCAATGAAAAGTTTCAAAGTTTATCCCACTGAAAGATCAGCTGCCTTGACTACGATGGTTTTACATTTGCTGTCACCTGAAGGTGCATCCTGCTCCCACCCCCGACAAAAAGTCCCCTCAGTACAGTTTTTCGTCAACTTACTGGAACTAACAACAGACCTCCAAAGCTGTCTTCATGGCATGATAATAAATAATACGTCATTGTTCAGGGTTCTTTATTAGTGCACTACGTCCTTCATGCCCATTAGTAAATGCATGCGAATCTGGCCATGTGTCATGCTTCTGATGTGTCCAACAAGTTAGGTGACTGTCGGTTTTTAGATTATCAGGAAGCTGCTGCTTCAGATATATAGATGTCTAGAAACAGTTATCAACCAGGTAACGCTGACTTTTTTTTGTCATACAGTTGGAGCTACAAATGGGTTGTGATTTGACGTTCGAGAAAGTCGTTCTATTTCACATTTTGGACCGAGTTAATAACTTTCCTGTATTACAATGCCCCTATAGCGCGTTGAGGAAAGTTGTGGACTTGAACTGTAGTATCAAATTAAGCTACGGGCATGCTGATTCTGGGAGCAGAAAGAAAGGTTTTGTTGAATGGAATGTAGATTCCTTAGGCCTATTTTAATGTATTTTAATCAACCTCTATGTAGCTCGTCTTGAGCAGTTTGACTTTAGTCGCATTTGGCACTGAAAGATTTTAAAATAGTAAAGCTTAACTTCTATTTTACTATGTATTTTCAGGTTTGCTCAATAGCAAATCCCATAACCCCAACTTTGTTTTTTTTTTTCTCAACAAAGTCAGGAGATTAAACAAATCTTGAAGAATAGTTTAGCCAATATATTTGTAGTCCCCATCTGGGGCCTCCTTTGGGTGAAAGGCGCCCCTGGGCTTTGTCGAATTTCAATCACGTGACTATATGGGCTTTTTTTTGGGGGGGGAGGACAAGTTCTAGACTGCACAGAAACACGAATTTAGTTTGCGTGCATGTAACTGGGATATAATTATGCGCTCTCTTAGGTTGGTTCTCTGTGAGGCTGGTATAATAATTATGATTGGTAAAATGGCTGTACGCTGGGAAAGATACTGTTATAATGAAAACAGGAGTACATATAGACACAAGGTAGAATAAATGAGTAGTAATATGGAGGAAACGAATTACCAGTTTACAAAAATCAAGAGGTACCGTAAATTTCTGTTTATTGCAGCGCTGTGGTTGAAGACACTCCTTTTAGCATGATGAATGCTGAGACTCAGGCATCCCCTGAATTAGTTTATGTTTTCTAAACTAGTCAAAATATTAATTCGGAGAACCACTCAGAGCATAAGTGCAAAATCGAAGTTACAAGCTACACCAGTATACATACAATTAGCACTGTGCTGTTTTTATCTTTGGTAATCACGGCTGTAAACATTTATTTATCTTACAAATCCCTGAGCAAAGTATGGTCTCCGCAGAAATTGTTCACACTTGACAGTCGTTTCCTCGAGATGTAAATCTATTAACTCCACACACAGGTAAACACACACACACACGCACATATGTACATGTGTGTCTGACTGCCTCAGTTTTGCACAACTTCTGGTGCAAAAACCTTTCAGATTTAAGTATCCATTGTTAGTGCAGCTAGTGCTGCCCACTGTCTGATTGCCTAGTAACTAATCCTACAGGCAATAAGTTTCTTTTTTTGGAAGTACATTTTCGAGGCAATCAGACACACAGGGCATGGACGCTATATTTGTACGTGGGTTCTTCGTGACTGCGACTCAGGCGCCATATTTCATGCGTTTCGATTATTCAAAGAGGTCAGTGTGCTATGTATTAGTAACTAAAATTCTAATGGGCTGAAAGAATTTATAACTTGAGCATGCTAATGTAGGTTGAAAAGTCGAAATTGTGGTCTTGTGGTGTCATTAAGATGGGATAATACAAGTGTGATTATGGCATCTAATTCTTTAATTTTCTAAGTTCTAGTCCTGGATTTGTGAACGTCATATTTTTACTTCTAGAAGAGATACCAGAATGCCCAATTATACATGTACATATCTGCATTTGTATTTATAATTTTCGGGCAATCGGCCAGCCTGGATTGTACGGCTGTGATATGTCAAAGGGTAATGTGGGACTGCCAAAACTGTACTTATTTGCCCAAAGTTGTGGAAAAAACCTCAATATGATTCCAGTAAATACATTTGTATGCCTATTTTTATACTGATCGAGTCCAGACCATAAGAATTTACATGCCTTTCAGTGGTGCAAAATTGTACACACCATTCCCACTTAAGTCCTATTGACCAGAACCTCTATGTTGCACAGACGTGCACTGAATGCTTTCATTCTTATAGCTAAGTGCACACACGTTTTACTTTTGCACAGGACCTCTACCAGGTCAAGGGCACGACCTTGATCTCGAACAGGTAATGCTAATGAACAAGATTGTGAATTAGTACGATCAACAATAAAAAGATGCCTTTTGTATACATTCATATACAAACGACGCCTTTGTATATGTTCATCCCAGGTTGACCCTACATTGTGTGAAGGGTAGATTGTGGTCACAAGATGTAGCCCCATGATGCATAATCCACCCAATAATATGCACGATGGAATCATTAAAACTGTGTACAAATTGCCAATAAGATTCCTGAAATGTTTCAGAATGTGGATTTTTTTTAACCTTTTGTAAAGGATACTAGTCTTGTAAGAGTCTCATTATTCTCTTCTGAAAATTTTAATTTAAAGGTGTGATCTAGTTAGTTGTTAAACTACTACACTATTTCATATCCTTCTTATATTGTTATATTTTTGAGTTAAAAGTAAGATTTGTTACCAAATATATCGGATGCAGAAATCGCTTTTGTGACATTTAGGAATCTGGAACATTACAACAACGACCTACCTCCATTTTAATTATAAGTCTGAGAACTCAGCACAACATAGATAATGAAGTAATATTTGCCAGTTCAGAAAAAAATACCCACATTCACAAATTTCAATGTAACAATTACTACAAAGTTAAATGTAGTAAAAGATAGAGATCCCAGAATTATGAAAACATCAATATTCTGTTTTCGTTTCCAATTGTGGAGAAATACATTTCACTCGTCTTGAGATGGGCGTACATCCATTAAAGGCAACTGGTGGTTTGAAATGTTTATACAGATTGGGAGACTCCAGTTGTGCCAGCTTGAAAGGCCACACAGGTGACATTGATTCCATGCATTCAAGGCCAAAGGACAATGTAATTGCTCGCACTGTTTGTCTATAAGGGCATCTATGTCATGTACTGCAAATTTAACATTGCATATGTGATAACACTGTACAAAGGCAAACATGAGATACACATGGACTAATATTAACCAAATTTTCGAAGTCCCCTAACGACTTACTGCATTGTTTTGGGTTGTTACCTGAGAGTTGCTGAGTTATTGCTTTCAGTGGTCAATTGAAAACTTTAAGTACCTACTTCGATATAATGTGATGTCCAGGTGACTTTGAGTGTATTTTGTATAATCCCAGAGATAGCACACTTTCATTTATGTTTTTCAGTGCAAAAGGTTTGAAAGTTTTCTATTTTCAAATTTTGTGTAGTTTTTAAAAATGCAATTCCTAAAACAACCCACCTAAAATTTTTACCTGCGTTTTAGCCTTAACTGAAGCAACCTCAAATTGATTGTTTTCACAATAATGGCTAAGATGAACATAAATATGTAAATAAATCATTTTATAATGAGTCATTGCTGCCAAAAATTGCTGACCTTGGGTTTATATTCAATAGGGTGGTATCTATGAATGCTGAGAAAAAATTAAAATTCAAGATGGCTGACCAAATATTCAAGATGGCCGCCTTGACAGTGCAAGATGGCTGTAACAATAATGACTGAGAAATAATTTTCCAAAAAAACTTTGAACAAGAAAACAGAAAAAATGTTTGTACCTTATGTGGCAATGACAGGATAGGCAATGTCAATCATGTTCGTTATGCCTTTTTTCAACAGAATTAAGCCCCAAAGATGAACGGCGATCCCTTGGGAAGGATACAAGGATTAAATCCTTGTCCATGCCACCTGTTCCAAATAAAAAGGTTAAAAGAGCCAATTGTGAGGCAGCTTTATGGAAGAATGCATGTCTGCCACAATCCTGCACTATACCTCCAATGGAAAATATAGGGATTCAAGTTTGTGAATTGTATCAGATTCAGCAGTTTGAGAGTGACCAGTTCCGACGAAATGTATGCAGTGTCATGAACATTGATCCATCATGTATTACAGAGGAAGAGGTTGCAGAAGAAACTTATGGAGAAACATTGTATGGTACATAGGAGTCGGAGTCTGATGATGATGATGATGATGATGATGATGATGATGATGATGATGATGATGATGATGATGATGACGATGATGGTGGTGATGATGACAACAACGACGACGACGACGATGATGATGATGATGATGATGATGATGATGACTAGAGGTAATTATAACTTCGTGAACATTCTCTTGTGCTTAAAAAAGATCAACACAATTGTAATTGTCAGAAAAATCAAATTTTCCATTCTACAACCCAGCCATACTTTATCTGATTGTGTAACCTCGGACAGCCATTTCAAGTACATATACTCACATCTTTTTTTAAACATATTGGCATGTATAAAATGGCATCGGATGAAAAAAAGACGTTCTAATTTTGGGAAATATTAGGAGAAACAACTAGCCACAGAACTAACGATATTACAATATTTACCATTTGAATTATGTGCAAGAGTTCACAAAAATCCATTTTATTGTTTTTATAATAACAATGATTGAATAAAGTAGATAAGACACTGTAAGTCAATATATGAAATAGTTATTTCTGACTTGTACATTTATTGGTGAGTTTCATCATAGATAATAACAACATATCAGTCTTAAATTCCAAAGTACATGTCTTTCAGTTGATATAAAATCTTTCAAAGAAGTGGCCTTTTTTTACACCTGTGCTTCTGTATTCCTAAATTGTGTTTTGTTTTTTCAGCTGACTCAATATGAATTATTTTTGTATCCAAGAAAAATTATCAATACAAAAAATGAATGGCTCCTGAAATATTGTATAAAAATTCAAAAATGTTATTCTTATATAAATCTTTAAAGTGGTTTCCTTGTAAATTGGCCTGGAGTGAAGAGACTTTACATGGCTTTTTCTTTCCAAAATGCCAAGTCAGAGGCCTATGAGCACGAACACTTTGCAGTCAGCTATTTGAGGACAATCTGTCCATTTGCAGGTATAGACAACCACAGAACGTCCTGTAGGAATATTTTTGCACATTAAAAAATCAAGATAGGGGAGTAAGTATTCAAAATGGCGGCCTCGACATCCAAAGTAGATGCTAGATTGATTAGGGCAATCTATAGTCCAGAGGACAACACGGTTTACTCATTGTTTTTGTGCAAAAGGTTGGAAGGGTGTTGCTGGAGAAACATTTCCTCAGGAACTCAAACTTGCATACTACTCTGAAAAAACTACCCGGACGGTTTCCCATAAATTAATTGGGCTACACTGAAGTAACCCCCTTTTTTTTGTTATTAAAAAAAAAAAAATAAAAAAAAAATAAGGAAATCAGCCACGAACTAATTCATGATTCCTATCTTGCTTGGCTAAGTCTGGCTTTGAATTCTCAAGTTTTGGTATTTGAAGAATGAAAAACAACACTTCAAAAATGTTAAAAAATAAACAAAAATTTTACAAAAATAAAAGTGCTATTTAAATATTTAAAATGGCTGCCTATAAGTTCAACATGACAGCATTGAAGACCGATCTTATGACACATTGTATAAATTTGCGTTTCAAAATCAAATAACAGCGTTAACTTGTTTATGGCCTGATAGGGATGTTTTTTCTTAGTTGTAATTAAGCTACCTTGCATTGTTTTGGTGGCCATCCTGAAAATTTGGTCAGTCATCTTGAATTTTGAATTTTTTTCTCACCATTCATAGATACCACTTTAATGATTCTTAATCTAAAGTCAGCATTTTTTTGGCAGCAATAGCTCATTTTTAAATGATTTCCATACCTATATGTGTTCACTTTAGTAAAGGGTATACTTCAGGAAAATGTTCTAGTGGATTTTCTAAGAATTACATGCTAAAAACCACACAAAATTTCGATATAAAAACAACTTTAAAACATTTAACACTCAAAAACATAAATAAAAGTGTGCTTTCTCTTGGACTAGTATGTTGCAGCACCACCTCAGCCTTTGCATTCAAGGTCAGCTTAGCTCATAATTTTGGTGGTAATCAGCTGGCTGGATAAGCATATTATTCAACTCAATCAGCACAACTGCTCATTTCAATGGCTTACCCGAACCATCAAGTCTCATTTCCATTCCATTGCATAATTACCATCTAGATCATCAACATTTTTATTTTCTTTATTTTTTAAATCTTTACAATTTATGTACATGTATATATATATATATATATATATATATATATATTCTACATAGCTACGGTTTTGAAGGTATTTTAGTTTAATTTCATTTAGTCACATGTACACTGAGTTTTATGCATATCTTTATATATATCAACTTTTTGAGAAACTATGTTTTCATCAGTGTTATTCGCCAATGTACTGTAAAGCAAGACTTTTTATGCGGCCCTCTTGGAAATAAACCAGTAGGTTTTAGGGGCCACCCCAGCAAGACCAATGCTTTTATTGGTATGTGAATCACACCGTTTTTATATGTATTGATTTCATGAAATAAATCAAATGAAAAATCAAATCTTGATATCATAATAAACTTGCTAGGTGACTGCATCAGACATTCATCGTGCTTTGCCTTGACGTGGCCGCAGCTTTGATGTATCGTCATGATTTCAGAATTTCATGAACTTCTCTGAAAGACATTGCAAATGTAGGTCATAATACATATGATTTGACAAGGTTGTGCTCGGGATATGTTTTGCCTTAACGGTGGAGTTCTTTAACATTTAACTTAAACCCATAAATATTATATAAGGACAAGTAAATTGGACCCAAAGCTAATGGTGAATTTATAAAAATAGATACAAATAGATTTACACGCAAAAAGGACACAATTCACGGGAAGACGACTTTACTACAGCACGGAACTTGCAGAAGAGAACTTATACATATAGTTTTCTTTGTCAGGAGGACTATTGGCGAGAAAATGTGCATTATGCCACATACTCATCAGATAAAAAGAAGATTATCACCTTGTTACATTCTACTAACGGAGAGGATACGTTGTGACATTGTATAACATAATATGAAAATAAAGGTCACTTTGACATTTTTTTTCCTATTCCTCAAATCTGGGCTTTATCAAGGCCAAAATGATCAGAAGGGTACTTCCTGGTGCAATATTTCTAAAAGTCATTTTTTTTCTTCACATTTCACCCTAAAACCAAACTTTGAATATTATTTCAAATGTTTTGGATAACCAAAAGAATTTCACGACTTGCATGTGTCTTGAGCAACTGCATTCAACCTGACTTCAGTTTAGTGTCAGATACACTCTTTTGGAAAGACCTCGGCCCACATGTAACACCTTCACTAGATAGTGTTGAAAAAACGTTCATAAACTGACAATGAGTTTTGCGAATTTTTCAGGACTCCCAAGGAGCTGACGCGAGATAGATCTCACATCGACAAAACAAAAAACAAAAAACAAAAAAAAAAAAACATCTACATAGACCCGGAAAACAAGCTAGGGAATCCGTGCCTCTGCAATTGTGCAGGCTGGTTTGATCCTTTGATTTACTCCACCACACGAAAGTGTAGGAAGTCTGCTCCTATATCTGTGCAAAAGAAAGTGATGCAATACGTCAATACTCTACTTTTTATTACAACAGTGTAAAATACACAGATCTGTAATACACAATCAAGATATTGGTAATGGTAAACAACACAGAGCTGAGAATATGGAATGTATTTTCAGGGGGAGGATAGCTTTTATAATAAGAGGCCATATATATATATATATATATATATTACAGAGAGAGAGAGAGAGTGAGAGAGACAGAGAAAAAAGAGGAGAGAAAGAGAGACAGAATTACTTTAAATTCTTCAAATATATGTCACAATACATTACTAGTGAAGCAATTTTGATACAACACCAACAGACAGGAGGTGCACGGTTTTATTTCAAGATCTTTTAAAATATGAACCTTAAGACTGCACATGTAAACGAGAAAATTCTACCCAGCTGAACCAAGTGCAAAGTACAGAGCTGAAGCATAAATGCCAATAGAATGTGCAAAAAGTATACAGTGCCTACCATATGGGTAAGGATGGGTAGATTGGTACGGGCCTTCGAACTCTGCTCTGCTATTTAAACATGCATGACTGCCAACTGGCCAACCCGTGCCTTTACTTGGTCTCGCGGGGGGGGGGGGGGGCTGCTGGCAAAAACACATTAGCACTCATAGCATGAATTTCTTTCTTCTTCTCAAAGCGGCAACCCGATGCACCCGTCAGACTGTCGTTGTTACATTTAGCAGGGCAACCTGTGAGTTCCATGGGTAAGCTGACATAGTCATGGGAGGGATAAAAGCTAGATGCAATTAGCCCAGATAAATTTGTATGAGCTTCCTCAAACATGCAAGCACAACCTATGTGGCTAATTGAGACCAGAGTCGCCATGGCCGTGATAGCCTGAATAAGATACCACTTCCAGTCAACGTCATGCCTGAAGGAAGCAAAACATGCAGCCAATTTTGCAATGTTTCAAAGCAAAGGGAGTGAGTAATGCATCTGTGTTCAAAAGGACTAAAACCTTGGGAAGATACACCATCCTGGACCTAAAGCAGGAATCGAGTTGATTGCTGTGAGAGTCCCATTCTGAAATCGAATCATAGAGTTGTGCAACCACCACCCCCTTTACTGGAATCACCACCGCAGGACTAGATGTCAATGTGGTTTCCAGGAATGGTCATAAAGCGTTCATACCAAGGCAGTAAAGGTGACTTGAGGTGACACAAAAAAATGGATGGCATCAACCTTGCTCAAACTCTTCCGCTGCGAACACAAGCATGAAGTCCAAATCGTGTTTACAGATTTGGCAAGGACTTACGCCTTAAACAATAGTACATCTAGTTATTATCTTGCAAAGTGACTGGGTGTATCTAAGGATCTGTATTTTTGGTGGATTAATTGTTCTGTCAAGTGAACATACCAAGTGTATTGCTAAGATAGACGGACAGGTGACTAGATATTGTGATAAAGTGAATGTGATTTGAAAGGATTCTCGTAAGAATAGTTGAAAGGTAGAGGAAAGGTTTTGTATAAAGACAAAAAAACAGAAGTACAGTCATGCATAAGACCTCAAGATCCGGGTTTGAGAGGCCCAAGTCTACAATTTGATAAGAAAACATGGAATACAACGGAGTAGACATTCAATCATGTGGTGAACAAACCCTATGATGTCAGGAAGTTATCAGACTGAGCCAAAAAGCAACATTAGTGCTATCTTTAAAAAAAAAGACATCTGTCAAAACATTATAAAATTATCACTTTTGTTTAACTACAATGACAAGATTTTTGTCTTTTTGGTTGTCAATATAAATACTTTATGGATGCATATGATGTATTACGTTATGATGCCAGGAAGTTACTTTACAAACAAGTAAGTACAAGTCAAGGGTTGTCCAAACATTAAATCAGCTTTAAAACTATATGAAATCGAAGAAAATCATAAAGCATACCACAATTAGAGAATTGAAAGCAACGTCATTTGCTAATACCAGTGATTCTGTTTTTATCCATGCGTGGGCACTGAACAATAAAATCCCCATATAATTCCATGACTGGAGGGCTGATGCTTGATCTATTAAACACTCCAAGTCTCAGTAAATAGCTCTGCTTGATTGTGCCTGGCACGGACATGAGACAAGAAAAGGGTCAACGAGAAAGTTTTTTCCCCAGTATATTAATAAAGTCATCTACCTCCACGCAGCACTGTGGTACACAATGGGGGAGTTATATCATTACTGGCAAAAATGAATCAGTGAATTAATTGGTATCCCATTGACAAATCATTGCAGTCAATTGCTGTCCTCAATAATCCTTTCCATGGCAAATACATTGCCGTCTGTGCCTGTAATTTAAATTTGGGCAGGCCATTTCCATTTACTATTAAGTATCACATTGAATTCAATACTTGACCATTGAACATAGTTTAATTTCCATCCAGGACACCTAAGTTGAATAACCGGGTGAATTAAATATCGGGTAACCAAAGCGTGGCAGAAAGTCGTGCGCATCCATTACATTTTGTCAGCATAGAGCTATCCCAATAAACTAACTGTCCATAATGACATGCTTTCAATACTGTGATTTATATATCCCATTTTCGTCTCTCGTCACGCTAAGGTAATGTAATCACTTGTCTACCCAACTTGATTCTTCTCTGCATCTTGGATTAACTCTAGGATGCCTGGATATACAACGCAAACTGCTTTCATGAATGATTAACAGAACACGGTTTTAAACAAGGGTGACAATACATGTGACACTTTTCTCACAGCATAGAAATTTGCATTTTATGCCAATAGATGATGATGATGATGATGATGATGATGATGATGATGATGATGATGATGATGATGATGATGATGATGATGATGATGATGATGATGATGATGATGATAGCATTTTTGAAGAGAGAAGGCCATGACTCAATTTTCTTGCAACTATCACGAATGTGATTTTTCTTTATGGACATTAATTATCGCACACTCACACGTGTGTGTGCGCACGCAAATACACATATATATATATATATATATATATATATATATATATATATATATCAGAGTGGAAGAGGTAGATAGTGAGGGAGAGTCAGAGAAGAGAGGATTGACATACTTGCGAGCATATTTTACACACGTGTAGTTGCATATACTTCGTTTCCCTTCATACAGTCCCATAAGAAAGCGTTTTTATTATATAGAAACGATTCAGAAATCCTATCTGTTAAACGTGTAAAACCCGTCCTTCTGGCAGTGTGTATTAAAATACCAGCTCTGTCAAGTGATCCCTGTAATTTGTTTGATAAAAGCGGTCATCTTTGTCAGCTTGCGTGAGTGTTGTAGAAAGCAGGTCTTATTGTACATATCCATGCATTATGAAACAGAAATACAATTTTCTTATACCTACACAATAATTTTGTCGATGATCGGAATCGATCAGACTTTTGCTAAATTAAGCAACAGAGCCTAAAGGGTAACAAATCCAATGAAGAAAGATGGCAGTATTAGAGTAAATGTTGTATTGCAGACCATCTTCTTGTGTGTACAAGTTGTGGCAAATGAGAGGGTTCCACTCGTTCATGTTACAGTCTTTCACCAGAAAAGGTGGAACAAGTTAAATACAGCGTCAGAATAAACATTGAGAATGTATAGTCGAGACATGAAGCAGAATGACTGATTACCAGCGATCCTCGGTTGCAAGCTAAGCCTTAGGCTGTGACGTCACCGAACTTAATAGATTCAATATGGCGGACATGCTATTAACTGGTATCACATACAAAAAATTATAAAAAAAAATAATAAATAAATAAATAGTGGAACAAAAGCTGTGCTATTATCTCTTACCTTTAAATATCATCTTTCCCCAGACATATTTCCACATTAAAGAACTATTCTGGTATAATTATACAGCCATGTGATTGAGTTTGGTCATTTTATTTCGCACCTGTCAGCCATTGCTGATCCAAATATTCAGAAGTCTGTATATATATTTTCATCCCATTATGTACAAGCAAGGTGTTGGCAGAATGTTTTGCCATCTTTTCCAAGAATACTTTGTTGATGCAAGCAATAAGATGTAGGTCCAAATTAGAAAGAAATTAACTTGTGACCCGACTTTGAATTCAACCTCTAAAATCCGCCATTTTGCCAAAAAAAAATCCACGTTTTTTTTTTTACAAATCTCCACTTTTGTAACATGGGCTCTATTCCCGGCAATTTGCCTTTAAAATTCCTTGCCGAAGCGTACAGATCCGTAATACAATGGGGGTGGTGGGATAGTAATAATCCTGTGTCCACCTTCAAACCAAAAAGAAAGAAATTACAAAACTCCACTTTTAGAGAGTATGGCTCTTCTAATTTTGATCAAAAGTGTACAAGTTGCCCTGGAATGCTCATTTTTTTCACAACTTGGCATGGGCACAAGGGCTCTGTGGTTGGCTGTTTTCTCAAGATGGCCACCTTTCCCATGATAACAAGAACCAAGCATTCACCTTTGCTGGATGTTGAACCAGTATTTCATCCAGTTGTGCAGCATTAGACACAGAAGGATGCAACAGCATACAATACAATTTGAATTAATACAAAACTCATGAAACCAGGATCTCTCAGGGTCCTAGGAAATAAGTAGTGCCCTATTTTGCCATTGTTTATCTCTAATTTCAGTCGCAAGCACATCAATAACTGTTATTCAATGTTGTAACTACAGAAAAATACCGAAACATGACGGTTACAGACAACAGTTGTGATTGGCTGCTTGCGCATCCCAACGGGGATAGTCCGTAATTGCGAAAATACTGTGTTTTCAGCATGCTGTAGCTTCGGTTCAAATAAAGTAAGCTAAGTCAGGTTTGCTGCATCGCAGAGTTGCTTCATTGGTGGTCATGTAGATGCACTGTCTTCCAGGCTAGGTGGGAACTTTATGGTGGGGAAGCACAATGATGTGACCCTGGCAAGAGCACAGCATACATCTGTATAAAGCTGACATCCAGGTGTTGTTTCGTATTTCAATTTTCACAAGTTAACGAGCTGGGAATTGTATGACAAAAATCCATCCATGTTTTTCTGAAATTTTTATATGTGAAATGCCGTTCACGGAATTTTAAAATACAAAAAATGCTGATTTTTTAGACTGAACAATGCTAATATGAAAAATAGAAGGATTTATAATTGTGGTCTGTGGCTTACTCTGTATGTATTTGGACTCACGTGGTCATGTTGTTATTCTATTATCGTCCATCAATCAAGTTAAAAATGGGAAGTCAGCACTTTTTGACAGCTGCCTGGACAATTTTTAGTGATCCTAACAACTTTTACATGGATGGAGCATGCAAGATATGGTCCTGGGACTGTAGATCGCAAGGCAAATGGTTTGGGCTATGGTACTGTGTACCTTAGGCCAGCTTTATGAAAGGAGAATAAAAGTTTTACACCAGCAGATTGGCTGTGAATATCAAGTTTAGCAGTCTCAATATTTGAAATATTCATGAAGTATCACAGTTATGTCACAAATCATTGGCATAGACCAGTTGCACCTATTGGTGGAACCACACTGCTTAAAAAATAATAACAGGATTCACTGCAAGACATTTAACAAGTGCACAGGTCATGCCTCCTTTGCTGACTGCTTGGTAGATAGATAGCTTCCATAGCCCTTTATATTCAGCGATATATGACAGGTACCACACATGTAATCATATGTGTGTATGAGAAATTAACAATGTTAATATGATACAGGTAATCATATGTGTTTATGAGAAGTTAACAATGCTAATATGAAATGAATAAATTATGCTAATCCCATTAATATGAAACTTAGTGAGCCTCTGTTTCAAACTTTTAATTTTGTAGCAGTATCATTGTAGGCCTATAGCCTCCATTCATATGCAGAGCTGTTTATACAAAATCATGTCAAAGTGAGTTTGGGCATACCAGAAAAAAAGCGCATTGTCTGTCATTAGAGCTGTACAAATCTTAGGTAAAATGTAAATTTCTTTGGGGGTTTTTTGGGGGGGGTTGCCCCCCCCCCCCCTTTTTTTTTTTTTTAATTTTTATTTTTATGCAGACAAAAGCTTGTCATATATGTGTGTCATTTTACTGGGGTAAATCGTGTTAAAATCAGGCATGCTGACTTTCCTGAGCGGTTGAGTTCATCAGCATATTATTTTCACATAAATGAATCAATTTATATCCATGAATATGTATGACAGCACTTATGAACTGCAGATGTTACAATTTTTACCAAGCTAGTGTACATAGGTGGCAAAACATTTGAACTTCGACATACAACCACATATAATTACAAGAGTTTCAGAAAATGAAACAAGTAAAAAGAAAAGTTAGCTTCCATCAAACACTTGCCTGAAACCACTTATGCCTGGCGATTGGATTGACAATTGGATTCTTATCAAATTAAAAATAAGAACACTTGTGAATACAAATATGCATTCATGATATTAGAGTAACTGTAAAAACTTTTGTCATTTTCTTTCTGATATGTGTACATACATCAGAAACCATGTCAATAAACCACAACTTATGCACTCTACTGCAGAAAAAGGCATAGCACTATTGGTTTGTGGAAGCAGGATCACCCAACTGCCCTCCTAATGTTTGTTCAAACCATGGGGGCGTTAAAATTCCATAATTTTAGTACCAAAAAACATAATTTGCTGAATACTGCTACTCTAATCTGTTACCTACTGGTCTTAAACTGTGCACTTTAATGGGTCGATAATGTTTAAACGCTGAAACTATTCCATTGTCATAATTCAGGGGCCGTGTTCACAAAGAAATAATTTTGGACTTAAGTTCAAAAAATCACCGTATCTTTAGATTTGAACTTAAGTTCAGTTTTGTTGGTATTCACGAAGAAATAAAAATCGATTTCCACCTTAAGTCGAGTTTCTTGAACTCAGTTTTCAAGTCCGTTTGGTACCTTGCTTAAGTAAAATTTTGAGGAGACAAAATGGTGGCCGTGCGAGGACTCCACAAGGGACCACAGACCCTAGCGGCGTCGACTGCTAGGCCTTACGGTGGAAAGGCCACTCGCAGATAGAACAAACCCGCTGGAGATACAACGGCCTGAGGTCATCCGGCAGTTCTACCGGTTCAGACCAGAAACCATTCTGTATATTGCCGGCGAAATTGAGAATGCCTTGGGACATCAAACGAAAAGATCAAATGCCCTGCCCCCTCTGTTACAAGTTTTAGTGCCCCTGAGGTATTTCGCATCAAGCTCTTCCCAGTCACTTGTCGGCGAGGTCCTCCACATTTCCCCAAGTTCAACTTCCCCGACAGGGACAAATTTTTTGGCAGCTATGATGAAAACCCATCAAATAAACTTTCCAACCGGTGATGAGGCCAACACAGTTAAGTTGGATTTCTTCCAGATGTCAGGTGCGTTGATGGTTAACTCCTTCTCCTTGATCACACAAAACATTAATGGAATATGAAAATGATAATATGCTGACCACATTCAAAACGATTCCTTTTGTAAATCCAGTCACTTAGCACACGCACAAGTGAAGTCTGTTATGCTTTGAAACGAGCTGCGACACACATCGATTGCAGAATGGATCAATAGGGGAGTCACTCTCTGTGCACATTCACAAAAAAAAAAGTTTTTCGAGTCAACGTTTCAGTATCCCAAATAATCCCCTTATATGTGGTAAATGTGAAATTAAAGATTAAATTTGACATTGATTGTATGATAAGGAGGGAGATAGGTTTGTTAGGATTTTGTTAAAACTTTTATTTTCGGAGAAATTCGCGACCCCCCCCCCCCCCCCCCCCCCGCCTCTCACGAAAATGTTCCCGCTGTCTTATGCTGCTGCCATCTCTTGGTAAATTTTAATGATCATGATCAAATTGGTTAAAGATTTCGTTCATATTTGTAAAGATTACAGTCATATATTTCCCAGTTGTTTGAATTTAATTTTTTCTTACAGTGTCTAAATTTTGATTATAATAATGTAATTATTTTTTTGAAATTGCGAAGTATGACTTTTTGTAAGATAATGTAACATGTAGGCCTACCTATTTTCCGCACCTTTTAAGATTTTGAAACCGTGGATTTTTGTGACAGTCTGGTAAGGATTTCAAGAAAAGGCCCCAAAATTAATGTTGGGGAGGCCGAAAGTGTAGAGCTTAACGACTATGTTAGAACCATAGCACATATACTGGGGGGTTTGAAAATGCCTGTCTCCCTGATATCTTTGTGTATTTACCTGCACTACAGACCTTCAAAGTAACATAGGTAATGGGCCCAGTTTTTGTCCAGGAAGAATGACTTGCATTCAAAGAACTAATACAACATTTCTGCAACAGATGTATTTACTTTATTTCCCAACACAATATATAAAAAACACAGTGAAATTTAACGACGCAATGTCATTTCAAAAAAAAATTCGTTTGAATATTAATTTTAATTGTTTAAAGTTACGTAATATTTTAAATATCATTAAAAGACTTATTCCCCTTATATCGAAATGCATAAAATATATGCCAGAATAACAAATCACAAAATTGCTGCCCATAATCGTATGCAGAACAGTATCTTGTTGCCACCAATCAACAAAAAGTAATTATGTCTATGATGTAATGTAAATTAAATTCAATTAATATCATGTATATAGTCACTTAGAAAATGCAAATAACCATTTGGTGTGGTTAAAGACGAAGGGTGTGTTGCTGTAGACTCATGTCAAGGCTTGCTTGATAATCATGTTGGATTAAAGCATGCATATATATATATATATATATATATATATATATATATATATATATATATATATATATATATATATATATATATATATATATATATATATATATAATCAACGTAAACAGATTGTATAATATATAGAACTTGTAATGCAAGTCTATATGAAACATATGTTTGAACATTGTACACTAGCAATAATCTGCATGATATATCTTGATGTATGCCAATGATACTAAACGGTAACAAAATGTATAAGACTAGAAAACAAATTATCATCATGATTATGCTAAAAAAATGTCTACTTGTACTGCAACTTTTGATGAGTGATTGTTCTTTTGACATTTATGCCACTATCGAGTCTTGGTTAAACCCTGAAATATTAGACACAGAAATCGTGGATGTGTCCTTGTACAATATATATCGCCGTGATCGCGAGGACACATTATCTACAAAACAGACAAGTGGAGGGGTCTTCATTGCAGTGAAACATAAACTTATATCAAGACGTTGCAATGAACTAGAAACATCAAGAGAAAACATTTGGGTCGAAATTTCTCTTCGTGACAGAAAACTTTTCATTTGCAGCGTATAGATACCTCCTGATTCAATTTCCGATGGTATAGAAGATTTCTGTGATTCGCTTCAGAAGGCTAGTATCAAGTGCAGTGAAAAAGACCCAATCCTAATTGTAGGTGATTTCAACCTGTCAAAGTTAAGTTGGATCAGGGAGCAGGACGGGTCAACAACACCCAGTCCAACAAACTGTCATAAATCCAAGCGTTTTTGTGACTTATTAGACGAGTTTAGCCTCAAACAACATAACACTGAACCTACGTGTGGGAACAATGTACTTGATTTGGTTTTGTCTAATTTCAGTGTAGACAAAGTATGTTTGACTGATCGGGCTGTGCAGTCTGACCACCAGGCTCTATCAATTGATAATTGATTTTCACGTGCCACGGTTGGTCACTCCAAGCAATGTGACACGCTCGGTTTTCAACTTTAAAAAGGCTGATTTTGAACAAATGAAGAAACTGCTGTCTCCACATCATTGGTCTTTTATGCAGTACATGGACTCCGTTGATGAATGTGTTGATTTTTTCTATTCGTATTCATATTGTGTGATCAAGGAATGTGTTCCAACAGTGCAATTGCGAAATAAAACATACCCTGCGTGGTATGATAATGACTTAATCTGTCTTGAGAAAGAAAAACAAAAAGCTAGGAGAAAAAGCAAGAAAACTGGTCATCCCGATGATAAGTATGCCTTTTCGGAAACTAGGAAAGCATTCAAGAGCTTAAGGGACTTCAAATACACTGACTATATTCAACAGGTAGAAAAGTCAGTTAATGGGAATTCCAAAAGACTTTGGTCATTCGTGAAGGCCAAATACAAATGTGCAAACGTCCCGAGCCAAGTAACCCATGGGACTAAAACAGCTACAGATTCGCAAGGCACAGCAGAACTTTTCAGTGACATTTTTTTGAGTCTGTTTATGTCAAAGCAAATCTTATAAACCCTACAGAATTACCAGAAATACATATCATAAAAAATCAATCACTGTCTATAATTCATATTCAGCTTCAGTCCGTTGTGAAAATACTTAAAGAGACGGATCAGCGCAAAGCGTGTGGTGCTGACAACATATCTGGTATTATTTTGAAAAACTGTGCGGAACAGCTTGCTGTTCCACTGACTGTTATATTTGAAAAATGCATCAGCACAGGGGTTTTCCCCGACAGGTTCAAACAAGCCAATGTTATACCAATTTTCAAGGCTGGCAATAAACATGACGTCAGCAATTACCGCCCAGTTTCACTTCTACCTTTATTCTCCAAGGTGCTTGAATGTATCATACACGACCAGATATACCCTGTTGTAGAAGGTCATATCAGCGAATTTCAGCATGGATTTGTTAGAGGGCGATCAACGGCTAGTAGTTTAGTGTCATTTCTTGATTTTTTGTTGAAATCCACAGATTCAAAGAAGCAAGTTGACTGCATATATATTGACTGTGCTAAAGCTTTTGATACGGTAAACCATCAATTTTTGCTTCACAAACTCCAAGCTTATGGTATTCACGGAACCCTACTCAAGCTTTTTCATTCTTACCTCCAAAATAGGAGGCAATCTGTTACAATCAATGGTTTGGCATCTCGTCATTTTCATGTTCCTGCAGGAGTGCCACAAGGATCCATTCTTGGTCCTTTGATGTTTGTAATATTTGTAAACGACCTCCCGACTGTTCTACAACACAGCCAGATTAGTATTCATGCAGATGATTCAAAGTTTTTTCGTGAAGTCACTAGTATGAATGACTGTGTTCTATTGCAGGACGATTTGATGAGAGTATACAGGTGGTGTGTATAGTGGAAACTGTTGTTGAACATCCCTAAATGTCACGCTATATCTTTCACCAATAAGAAAAATGTGATATTGTTTGACTACATGCTTGATGATCAAAGGTTGGAAAGAATACATGACATCAAGGACCTTGGTGTCACTCTCACATCGAACCTAAATTTCAAAAATCATGTGGAGGTCGTATGTGCAAAGTCTTTCAGAATGCTCGGGCTGATAAAAAGATCATGCAGTTCTTTTTCTTCTGTGAGCGCCCTGAAATCTCTCTACGTGTCACTAGTAAGGAGCAGACTTGAGTATTGTTCTGTTGTGTGATCTCCTGAATGTCAATATTTGTCTGAGCGTATAGAGAACATCCAGAAGAGTTTTATAAGATATTTATGTTTTAAAACTTTAGTTTATTATCCGGAAATAGGATACGAACGAGCGTGCAGGATGTTTAATTTACCCATGTTAAGTGAGTGGAGAAAGGTTTTAGATCTGACCTTTTTACACGGTATAATCTCCGCTAAGTACAATTGTTCGTATCTACTCGCTCAAATCCCTTTTTATGTTCCTCAAAGACAGTTTAGAACGACTCCTCTGTTTATAATTCCTAGATCACGAATCAATGTCAGAAATTTTAGCTTCCTGCCAAGAGCACTCAGGACTTTTAACGCTGTGCCTAACTTGGACATCTTCTCCACCTCTGTCAGTTTTAAAACACAGGTATCCAATTTCTTTTACAGTTAATTCTGACAGTTGGACACTCTTTACATTTTAAGTATTTATTGTGTTTTTACGTATAATATTTTATGTATTTATATGTATATATGGTTTTACTGGGTCTGTCTTTGGGCCTGTGCCTGTTGACCCAGGGATGAAATAAATAAATAAATAAAAGAAATAGGCATAAAACACACGAATCAAATACAGATGCAAATAGTGTTATCCTCATGTCAGCCCTCAACATTAACCAATCCAATTAATGCATGGCCATTGCCACCATCTCCCATCTATCCTGCATATATAATATATATATATATATATATATATATATAATCATACAGAACCTAACTCTTTAACGTCCTGTAATTTAAACATTTGAATGACACAACTTACATGTGTCAAACAGTATCCTTGCCTGACATACTTAATGCAATTATATATTAATAGTACATGTATTTAATTAAATGAGGACCGAAGGCACAAGATAACTAACCTTGTAAATATATTCTATAAACAATTACATTTTAACTTAAAAGAGCAGATCTGTATGCGATATTTGCTTATACAATATATATTTACCATCTATATTATAATTGGGTAATGTATCTGTAGTTGCTTCTAAATAAAAGTTACGTATTCAACATTTGGAGACATAAAATTTGACAGAGTACACCGTTTTATGTTATGTGGATGTCAATTGCAAAAACCTAACAGCTTTTAAGTCCAATGGACTACTAAAACAACTTTAAATCATGAAATAGTAAACAAGCATAAAATAGTCTGGAGAAGTGAAATGACTTGGGTTAATGGAAAAGTACTTTTTATCACAGATCCAAAATATTATTATGATTGAAGATATTGTCAATCTGTGTATGATTAACAAGTAATATCTATAATAAAAATATATGGCCACATGATGAACTACTAATAACTTATGCACATCGCACACAATTTGTATCACAGAACCTTACCGAGAAAATATCATTGAAGATATTTTTTCAATCTGTGTATGAATAACAAACAATACATTTTAGAAAAATACATGACCAGATGATAAACTTATCATAAAGTAAACACATCGTTCATCACAGTACAAAGAAAATATTTGATTGAAGATATTTTTTTCCAATCTGTGTAAAATTAAACAAACAATACAGTAAAGAAAAATGCATGGCCACATGATTTATATTTACTGGTGGTTACTGATGCCAAGTCCTTCACACAATACAGTATTACCATCTAAGCACATACACTTGTCTGACACCAAAAAAGTGGCTAGATGATTGAGGTGGTCTTGTGTCACAAAAAATACGAGTATTCAGTGTTTATTATATATTTGGTGTTCCAAAAGGTGTTGCCTTTGTAGCAGATAACACCATGGTACAATATTACTTTATGCTACATGTACTTTTCTGCATTCAGTATGAATAATCGCTACTGTGTGGATAATGGAACGATTGATTGGTTGGTTGGTTGGTTGATTGGTTGATTGATTGATTGATTGATTGATTGATTCATTCATTCATTAAATGACTGACAGATTGGTTGATTTATTGGTTGGTTGGTTCATTATACACACATTTTCCATTTACACATTCAGTACGGGTAATCACCATTGATAACGTTCATGCGTAATGGAATGGTGGGTTGATAGATAGATTGATTGATTGATTATTTTATTGATTGATTGTTTGATTGATTGGTTGATTGATTGATTGACTGATTGATTAATTTTGTTAATTGATTCACTATACACACAAGTTTCTGTTTTATTGAGTTGACATTTTCACAAAACAAATCCAGATAACAAATCGAGATAGTCTGCTACTACAGAAAAGACCATTGGTATGTCCCAAACTAACTGGGTCCTTGATGCAGGTTTGGTGCTTTTAAACAATTATGATAGATTGTTTGTAAATACCTGTAATTCATTATTTGTAACAGTACGTCAATTCAGAGAGAGATTTTTATATTTTTACTAGTATGTCTTGCGTGAATATATCTTAGAAAGGAGATCTTATCTAAAGAGAGAAACCATGATATAATAGCCCTCTTCCTGAGCCAAATGTCATGCATGTTATTATAATATTTACTGAGTGGGGAAAACAATGGCACATTATGAATACGGACATGTGTTTTTGTGGCCATGTTCTGTTTGTTTGTATCTATTCAAGCTACCGGTACCTCATGCACTAAATATAATTTGCCCATAGTGGTCCATTGTTTGGTAGGGGTGGCTTCCATTTGCTACATCAGCAGTGTATCTAAATTCGTACTGAACATTATTTACCTAACAGTATCAAGTACCTATGTGGAGACAATGGTATGGCAGGTATACATCATTTTTATTTTTCATTTTAAGTATGCTATGAAGAAATACACACCTTGAAGACTCCCTACGCTCCCCACATGTGTAGCCTGGCGGCCATCTTGAGGTGTAACAACTTGACCCCCCCCCCCCCTTGCTGGGGTCATAGCATCAATAATTTTTTTGGAGACAGGCCATTTCATACTCCCAAGGGGTTAACCTAAACACCTGGTATGGCCACCAACCTCTACTCTTTTGGCCTCCCCATATGCCCACTTTGGCCAAATCCTTACCAGACTATGATTTCTCCCTCTAATGACAGACGACTTCGTCCTGTAGTGTAATAATAATCTTTTAGGATATTTAACATAGAAAAAATACCCACCCGAATTCGTTTTAGCCTGACTAAAAATATATAATTTTTATAGATATGTCTTTTTGTATTACGCGTCTTCCGCTAACAAGAGTAGGGCAGAGGAGATCGTGAATGTTTTGTTATCATTTTTCCATAATGACCAGGAAGAAAATAGAAATTACAGGCCACTCACCTGTCTAAAAGATTTGTTCTTCCCTTCTTGTCATGAAAATCTGTATACAAAATTTTAGTTCCTGTGTTGGAGTAATATATATATATATATATATATATATATATATATATATATATATATATATATATATATATATATATATATATATATATATATATATATACAAAATACAGATCCCATTCGGATGTACCTGTACCATATGGATCCATAGTGGCAGTGAACAAAAAAAAAGACAAGACGGGAATGAAAAGCTGCGCAATTACTCGAAAGTAAAGACGAAGTTGGTGGCTTGCCTATATATATTTATATATATTTATATATATATATATATATATATATATATATATATATATATATATACATATATAATATAAATATATATATAATGAAAATGTTTTGTTTCCCTTTAAAAATGAAAATATTTTAATTTTGCGCTTCGTTGGACAATAAAAATAATGGGTATTATCGAATTTTTGGCTTTATTTTTTCATATATGAATGTATGTGGGGGCTGACCATTATTTTTGTTACGGGGTGGGGTGGGAGGATGGGAAGTCATAAAATGTGAGCATATAAATAGATATCGATGCATTGTGCCCCCCCCCCCCCTTTCCTTGTTGATTTTTCTGATAAAGGCACCGGTTGTAACTCAACCATCTGAGAGAATTTTAAATCAACAATACATAAAAATTAGTTCACATAAAATGTCTAGCGAGTGAAAAATAAACTGACTGCAAGTAGACTAGCGACCGAGCGGATGAAGTTTAGGTCACCCATGTAATGCAATAGCATTACACTCATACGGGGAAGTGTGAATTGCCATCGCCATCGCAATCCCCTTTGACTCACATAGTAGGCCTAATGGCCTAATCAATAGGAATGTACTGTATTCATAAAGCAACAAAGAGAGAAAGCAGGTAGGAAAGGAGAGAGAGAGAGAGAGAGAGAGAGAGAGAGAGAGAGAGAGAGAGCAAATTATTAGGACAAGGCTGGGGACTTGAGAACATGTACAAGCCTATACATCCACAAGTTCACAACAGGCGCCGCCAAAAAACCTGGGAGAAAGCAAACAATATTGCACAAGCATAAAACACCTACACAGTTTGACAACAAACAAAACATTGCAACCTTTCAAGATATTTATCTTTAATTTAGTTCAAAATTTGCATGCAATAGAACATATCCAGACTGACAAATTTATAACAATTGGTTAAAAACAAACTTCCACTGTTTCACCTGAAAACTGAACACATCATATTCATAAAAGATGGAATTTAGAAGAAAGTTTTAGGCATTATTAGCCTTTCTAAAATCGGGTCATCAGCGCGGAAGACTTGTTTCGGTGCCATTTATTCCCGGACAAGTCATTCTGCTAACTGGCGGCACAATGTTTGCATTTCCCATAGAAACATCCCGAGCTGATGTGTTGTGGAATAAAGCGAATATGATGTTCCCTTGTTAATAGGCCTACTGAAAAATGTGGCCCACATCATATATATATATATATTATATATATATATATATATATATATATATATATATATATATATATATATATATAATGAAATTACTTTTATAAAGAATAAGTCTACACCTAGCATTCATGATAAGGGCCTGCCAAAATTGAATCATAATTATTCCATCAAAGCGGATTTCACTTCCATTAAGAGCCTGGATTGCTCCTCGATGGATCAGTTACTTCCTCGCTTCTTCACCTCCATGCCCGCAAGTCAATCGTAATGTTTATTTCGTGCCCGAATCATGTGGTTAGCAGACAATCTTTATTTACATTTATTGTTAATAAAGTTCCCCCCAAAAGGACGCTAAAATAGTTTGCGATCTAACCGACAAATTTAATACAATGAGAAACTAACAAACCTTAACAAAGATGTCACAAACAGCAGTCTCGCACTAAATAGCGCTCACATTTTCGACTTGGCAAAGTTCGACTTGAGGTCGCTTCGTGAATACCGATTTCGAAGTGTTTTTGCTGAGTTGGATTTTCGGACTTAGAGGTGGAAATTAAGTTGAACTTAAGCTTAAGTCAGTTTTCGTGAATACGGCCCCAGATTACAACAGGAAAATACTGCCATAATGACTGGTATTAGATGCTGACTTGGTGTAACTGATACTCTCCCCATCCCCCACTAATGCCTCAGCAGTGATAGATGTCATATTTTTTGTAGGCAAATGTTACGAATTTATCCATTAATAGTAAACAAATCGCCAATTTTACATAAAAAATAATAAAATTTTAGCAATATATTTAAAATTTGGGTTAAAATTACGGGGTGGAGCATTGTAATTTGATCTCTCATTGTAAGGGCAGGACATGCAGGCAAGTGATTATGGGTTTGAATCATAGCCCATTGTGTATCGTATTCATATTGGACAGAAAAGAATTGATTGGATGCAATTATATAATTTTCCTCAAAATTTTAATTAATTATTTAATTTGTCAAATAAAACCTGATTTTTCAGATTTAAAGGTTGCTTGCTCAAAAGTTGATATTTTCCTTTATATTGAAGTTTGGTAAAGTTAATGCAAATCCTTTGCAGAAAACAAGTTGTGGCTTCAGTTAAACAAGTTTAAAAGATTTTGATCAGTCTAATAGGTTACAGACCACAGTTGTGATTGCCTGGTTGCACATCCCAACGGAGATGGTCCTTAATTGTGAAAATACTGTGTTTTCAGCATGCTGTAGCCTCTGTTTAAATAAAGCTAGCTAAGTCAAGTTTGCTGCATCGCAGAGTTGCTTTATTGGTGGTCATATAGATGCACTGTCTTCCAGGCCAGGTGGGAACTTCAGGTGGGGAAGGACAATGATGTGACCCTGGCACGAGCACAGTTCATACACCTGTATAAAGCTGACATCCAGGTGTTGTTTCGTTTTTCAATTATCACAAATTAACGAGCTGGGAATTGTATGACAAAAATCCATCCATGTTTTCATCTGTTAAATGCCGTTCACGGAATTTTAAAATACCAAAATGCTGATTTTTTAGAGTGAAAAATGCTAATATGAAAAATAGAAGGATTTATAACTGTGGTCTGTGGCCTGATACGTCTGGGTAAAGATATATGTATTTTGACAGGATTGCACCTCAACACTCCCAAATAGCAGGGACCGCGAGGTACCCAGGCTTCTTTGTCTACATAAGCACTGCCTGCCTATGCAACTGACCACGAGGCGGTGATTTGACCCCTAATCTCGCATCTCATTAAACGTAGGTCAGCATCTCGACTGGTAAATAATCTCACTTTTGCAGTCAAAACAGTTCAAGAAGTGCCTGGTGATGCTTACATCACTACGTACAGGAACTACTGCAGCCCCCTTTCAACTCCGCGAAAAATAAACGGAATGTGTTTGTGCTTAATTTATGTCCAATCTGGACCAAATGGACTGACAACGGCATATGGGCAGGGAATGGTGTAAAATTGGGTTATTTACTGCAAGGTACAGTGTGTCTAACTCCACAGTGCCATGATTTTTACTCGCTCGATAGCCTTCCTCGGGGTTTTACTTGCAATGCGTCCAAAGCGCACCGAGGAACGCTGATGATGTGGACCCTAAGTTACATTTTCTTGTAAACTACATGCACGCTGGTACTTGGAAGAAAGGTATTTTTACCAGAAATATGAATCTGGGATCCCTATGGTATAACAGAACAGTTCGACGTTAGTAGTTCAACTGTAGTTCTGAGTGGCACTTGAAGAGTTAAATTGCTAATGCACACGTCTTGAAGGAATGGATATTAATATCAGTATTAAAAAAGCGTTTTGGCCTCAGTCATCCGAGAAGTAAATAGGGCATATCACTTAACTGTTTCACTTCTATATTCAGTGAATATATTTGTGCAACACTGAAGAGAGCTGGTGAGCTGCATTTTTCTTATATTCAATGACACTTGAATAAATGGTCTAATTTTATAGGGAAATTTGGATATGTTGTCGGTCGGGCAGCTGAGATAATTTCCATTCTAGCCTTATTAATAAACTGAAATTGTTTCAGTAGAAAAGATATACACAGAAACGATGATTGATTTTAACCCTGAGCGGACAAACACCATACTACCGACAGTATGGATAGCATGATCCTGCCCCCCCCCCCGCCCCCCCCCCCCCCACGCACACACATAAACACACAAACAAACAAATCACAGAATCAGAGAAAAAAACAAACAAAAAAACCACAAAAAAACAAACAAACAAAAAACAAACACACACACACACATACGCACAAACAAACAAACAAACACACACATACACACACACACAAACAAAGAGAAACAAAAGACTTCTATGTAACATATACAGGTTATAGCCACAGAGGAAAGGTGTGCAAAGTTTGTAAGTGTGTCTGGTTTTGATCGGCCCAATGTGAATGCTTTATGTCACATCCAGTGGGCTACTCACAATTACCCGAATTCGACACAGGCTGGATCCTTGTAGAGGTCTGGTCTTTCCCAGTGGGTAGCTGCCAGGAGAAAGGGGTGCTCAAGTCAGCAGAAAGGAAATAGTACGACCATTCGCAACAAGCTAAAGGATGCCAGAGGAAAGCTGGATCTGGAAGACAGACTTTAACATAGGAGGAATGACCGTTACGTAGTGCAGGACGCAAAGAGGCACAGGTCTCCTTCAACAGATACATGTCCTGTCAGCATTGGTGCTAAGCCTGCAGCTTTGCAGCATAACAGGGTACAATCAACAGGTGACCGGTGTCGGCCAAACTGAGGTCATAGCATCCTATTTTCCACATCCTTCTCAGTATTCCATAGAAGGCTGTTCGAATAGAGTGGTGTCAGGAACATGTTGGCTCAATTTATGGACGAGTGTGATATGATCAGACGAGTCATAAATTTGCCTCGTTTACCATGTTGGGAAAATACGGGTTAAAGGTATGTCTTCCTTGAGGTTTGTGGATGGATGCATGGTGGAATATGACAGCTAATCAGGAGGCATTCCCATTACATCTACATGGGGCAATCACGGCGACGGGAAGAATAAAAGTCATTAGGGTATATGGGACACTGACAAACCAGTACCATGTGGATGAGATGCTACCAACGGTCGACGAATGATTCTAATGACATCCTTGGCTACCGTTCCAGCAAGAAAATGCATGGCCACATACTGCATGATTCGGTATGCAGTATATCCAGCAGCACAGCATCAAATGTTAGCATGGCAAGGCTTATCTCCTACCTTGTTGCCCGTTGAGGATTTATGAATCATGGATAGTACATTTGATATCAAAACACAATTACTAGGTTTTATTTATTATTTATGATTTTAAGAGTATCTCAGTACTTATAACAATGAGAAAATTGGTTTACTAAATCGTTATTGTAGGACAATTAAGATCAGCTCTTGTGTTTGCAGGTATGGACACATAACTATACTGATGAAAATACGTACATTACGTACATATTTTCCACTTTAGAAGTCTCCGCCATTCCCTCCAAAACTTTTCCTTTAGGTTTTATGTTCATTACATGTTACGTCATAAAGACATGGGTGGGCTCGATACATATCTATAAGCAAACCCCATATCGATGGGGGGACTTTTTGCTGCCCCGCTATTATTGTGTACAATTGAAAAGGTGAAAAATGTTCGGAATGCCACTTCGATGACGTTAGGTGAAGAACCACATGTTCGGTATTTGGGTTCACCCGCTACAGAACAGAATCCACGTCAAATCAGTGAATCAATGCCAGGCTCCGTTGAAACATTTTCGACCACATGGAGCTCAAATCACGGACTTGTCTTTTTATTTCAACTGATATATGCACGTCTTTTGAAATTAGGATATTTTGGGCATTGCAGTGGGCAATTGAGAATGTTATACCTCAATATTTATAGAGGTATTCATGAGATAATCGCCTCCGCTAGAGACAATTTTGGATTTTCACCCCCATTTGGAAAATATCAAAGTAAATGTGTGTGCACTGAAGCCTCCAATTCAATCCCTTATTATACAGTTTCTCTGCTTTATTGTCACTTTGTCTTACTGTATCAATTACCACAACACCTGCCTACGACCACTCTCTGCGCAGTATAAAAACAATAGATACTCATAAATGTATTTTTCAGGGGACGAGTTTTATGGTTATCATGTTGATTTATTATAGCCTATTCTCAAAATGAACATGAAGAACTTATTTTTTGAATTGAGATTGAACGAAGCTGCACACAGAAAGCAAGACAGCAATGGGGTCATCAGTTGACACAAGTGTTGTCTCAATAATTACGAAATTTGCTTTAGGCCGGGTATCCTTAGCTGAGGTGTTCATGGCATGATTATTAGTATTAGTAATCGCTGTGGTGGTGGTAGTAGTAGTAGTAGTAGTAGTAGTAGTAGTAGTAGTAGTAGTAGTAGTAGAAGTAATGGTAGTAGTAGCAGTAGTAGTAGTAGTAGTAGTAGTAGTAGTAGTAGTGGTAGCAGCAGCAGTGGTAGCAGTGTTTGTCTTATAATTTTGTACTATTTTTTATGTGAAAAAAAATGTTTATACATGTAGCCTTACCTGCATTGACTTCTTATAGTGCAGTTTTATTTATGCTGGCATGTCATGGCTATGAAAACAGACCAGAAGACACTTATATGGAAAAGGGACTATGGCGTGTACATAATGTAGATATGGCCGCTTTGTGATATATATATATATATGTGTGTGTGTGTGTGTGTGTGTGTGTGTGTGTGTAAACCTGACTGAAACGAATTGTAATACTATTTGTCTTGAAAGTCCCAACAGTTCAGTGATCAAAACGTATTTATCAATTTTTACAAGGCTAGCAATAACTTGTCCTTCTATCGATGGAACTCCAGAAAACGGACTGATCATGCTGGCAATTGACATTGCTGACCGTGTGGCAGAGCAAATCGCCGTCTATTTGCATACGATTAAATATTTGAACAAATTTGCTTCAATTTGAATGCCTTTGAAAATCAGCAAGGTGGCTTGTCTTAACTCACATATAGCTCTGGAAATCAATTGTGTAAAATTGACATTTAGGCATCAACGATATAACAATTTTTGTCCATCCCCTTGAAATGATGATATGTTTATATGTTACATCGAGGTTAACAAACAGATTTACTTGATCAGCATGTATCCAGACCTCCTCATTACATTGTATGTCCCTTCGAAATAAGTCAGTCGCTGTCCAATAGTGATATGAACTGTGGAATCTGTGGGCGTATTGAAGTTCAAAACATGGTTTCACTTTCATTAATGTCTTCATTGCAAGACCTTGTGGTCTGTGGAATATCTGAAAGGGTATTAAATAACAATTCGCCGCCTGAAACCCGTAGGCGTGTTGGAGTTGGTGACTTGGTTTCGCTTTCATGTTTGTCTTTGTCACATGCATTTGGCTCTGTGGAAAATCGGGAAGGCATTAAATGACAATTCTGAGGTATTTTACTCTATGAACTTTTGTTCATCATCGCCTGTTCTCGGCTGCTTTCTCCTGGGTTTTTTGTGTGTTTTGCCGCCAGGATGTTTTGTCTGACGATCCCAAGGTTCCAGTTAAAATTCAAATCCACTGCTTGAAAATGGCTGCTAAGCCGTTTTGCAACGGATACAATTGCAGGTATCCCCCCGCTGTGCATGCGTTTGCAGTCTTAGGTAGTATCTTGACCGTGTCTATTGCGGATACATCCTACACTAAACACACCAATGAGGGCAGAAAATGATGATACGTCGAATGATACAAACTGTTTAGCACTAAGGATACGGCTATAGCTGGGCAATCATTTTCGGGTACATTTTCGACCTGAACTGTCGGAAAAAATGTCTTTTTCACGGTAACTTCATAATGACTTCTGGAAGCCATACTAAGTCACGTGAGACAAACTCTTCCACATCAGTTGTGTATTTTTAGTTAATATCTTTCGAAATGTTTTTTCCTAGCTCGTCTTTTCAACTTCTAACGTCTTCGACATGAAGCCTTGTAGCATTTTGATAGCCATCAAGATAGCAAGAGGCGGTTTTGTCCCCTCTTCAAAGTTCTTTAGAAGAAAAGTTGAAGCTCTCCGATTGGTTCATTGGTACTCCATTAACTTATACATATGTATCTTGTCAATGGCACATGCCGAAAAGTGCACAAGTTTGCTGTCAATATTCCTTTCCAAATGTTGGAAGAAAAATACATTCTTCCTCATTTTTTATTTTTATTTATTTATTTATTCCCCCCCCCCTTTTTTTTTGGAAAATTTTGAATTCTTCTTCAAATCTTGATCTTCGCATGTTCAAAAGAGCCTCTGCATGTTGACCACGCAGATATTTCGCTGGGTAGCATAAGGCCGTCTTTGTACATCTTGATGTAAGTGTATCCAGCATTCAAATGGTACAAATTCTATGTTTTCGCGTATTGGATTTACCGTACATACTATCATATCAGCCATAATGGGCAGGACCTTGCTTACTGATCATATATATATATATATATATATATATATATATATATATATATATATATATATATATATATATATATATATATATATATATATATATATATATATATATATATATTATGTTTTTTTGCCACTTCCGTTCATGGGCTAGAGATATCAGTGGGAAAACGGGGTTGGTAGCAAATGTGACGTGTTTGAAGACACGCCAAATTGAAAGAGAGAAAAAGTTGTACCATAGCTGAACAGCGCGTTTTTGTTCTTCAGCGTTAGTATCAAGTTAAGTGCAACTAATTTGTCACAATGTCTAGCCACAGTATACATGGATTTGCTGTTATGCTCTTTATCAAGTCAGTATTTTCATACGCCAGTGCATGGGTGTTCAAAATAACTTCTCTAAACAGCGTCACATTTTCTTTGTGGTTCGCCCTTGAATTTTAGATTCGCTTTGTATTTCTCAGTTTAGATATCGTGTCCTCATCTTGTACGTTGTAACATACCGTTTCTTTATACACTTTGTGTATTTTACTTTTTTTTACAGATCTAGTACCAGGTAAGGTTTGTGTGGGAGAACACCTTGATCTGTATTGACTTCCCATGAGCATTCGGGACATTTTTGTCAAAACATATGTACTGGGTGAAAAACATGCTGGCTGGTTCATCAACACAAAATCAACATCTTCCGTAATCCCTTGATCGGCTTTGCCCGTTTCGTTTTTCATATGATAATATGTCGTCATGTACATGGACTGGGTCAGAGAAGCATGTTCCTGCCCCCCCCCCCCACTTCAAATGCACACCAAAATAGAACCCTTAAAAACATGGGATATATTTATATATACATATATATATAGAGAGAGAGAGATAGAGAGAGAGAGAGAGAGAGAGAGAGAGGGAGACGAGCACGCCAAATGAAATAATTTTTCATGTTCACACACACACACACACACACACACACACACACACACACACACACACATATATATATATATATATATATATATATATATATATATATATATATATATATATATATATATATATATATATATATATATATATATATATATATACTCCCCACGTTTTAAAGGTAATATTTTGGTGTGTATGTGTGTGCTAAATCTGTGAATCTCAGAACAAACGGTATTAACTAATGACCATCTGCTTTCTAATCACTTCTTTGTTTGAATCTGACTTTAACACACAAGTTTTCCTCATATAAGGAGGCATAAAACCGTTGAAACCATACATCTTGATTGAAGATCTAAATCTCTACATAGAGAAACTTTTCTCTGTCGTTTTACAACAGGAATATCATTTGCCTAGTAGGCTATCGATGCCTCTTCCATTTCAAACTTATCATAAGACACTCTGATCAACATTTCTCATTTGGATGCCATACGCAACAGTCGAGCAACGGTGGTTATTTACCCGCATGATACACAGGAACTTCTGTTGCTCCTGTCATAATCTTCCACCAGGGTTCAATCAGCAGATTGCATTTCTACTCGACCGTAAAAAATCTACCTTTGTGGTTCCTGTTTCACATATGTCTCTATTTTTTAATCATATCGTGTATATATTAGTTCCTAGATTTCAGACAATTATTCACAGTTTGACTTAGAAATAAAACCTTCCAAAAAGGAATCGCTGCTGTGGTAGATGTGAAATATTAACTTGATCATACAAAAAATAGCTACATGTAGGTTGTACATGTTCCTTGCACTGTTTCTACGTTCCGGACAAGTAAATGATAAGTGTAAAGTTCATGTTTGAATAGTAAAAACAAACAAACAAAAATGAGACTGACATCAAGTTTTTTTTTCCGAAAAAGAACAGAACAAAAGCTTCCAATCATGTAAACAAAAAATAAAAAAGGGGAAAAAACACAATCAAGTGTAATTGTCAGATGATAGAGGATGATGAACTGAACATACAAATGTGTTCCTAAGAATAGATATGATATTACCAACAGGGTCATGAGCTACGTTTGAGTGGCTACTTTTTCCAAACACCTGTAGAATAAGACTTTTCGAAATGTATACGGAGGTGGGAGTTTATTTGTAATGCATTTCATGACAAACCTATTACATCTTAGTGGGTATATTTCACTGATTCCATGTATCTAAAATCACAAACCTGATTGAAATTTTAATAACCTGGTCAGCCACATTTTAAACTGATGGTTTCTTAACAAACAGTGGAAACAACAACAACAACAACAACAACAACAACAACAACAAGAAAACAACAACAATAATAATAATAATAATAATAATAATAATAATAATAATAATAATAATAATAATAATAATAATAATAATAATAAAAATAATAACAATTATAACAGTAAAAAATAGCAATGAATGAATAAATCATTAATAAATAAATAAATAAATGAATAAACAAATAAAGGGATAAATGAATAAATAAAAAATTAGATATAGATAGACAGATAGATAGATAGATAGATAGATAGATAGATAGATAGATAGATAGACAAATAATTAAATAAATAAATAAATAAATAAATAAATAAATAAATAAATAAATAAATGAAAAGAAAACAATTAATTTAGAAAAAAAGATATGTGAGAACAGCCCCTCCTCAGCTTACCTGGACATTCAACACACAATGATTAAACAGGCAGGAGTAATAGTGCTACATCCTCCATGTAGTCCCCCCCCCCCCCGATATGAATATATTCTGACAGCTCCACGGCCGTTCCAGTCACTGTCTGTGTCTCAAGCTATGAATAAATTAAAATATCACCACGTTCGATTAAAAATTTAGAAAGTTCTAAGTTTCTACAGCCAAATGAATGTTTAAACGGATCATCAGCAGGAAACCATCACTTATATTTCGCAGTCTTAAATTTTCAGATAAGCTTATTGATGTGATGATGGCTGCTTCCTTGTATTTGATAAAGACTACCCAATTGAATGTAAAGAGTGTATGAACATGAAAAATTAGCAAATACATAAATACATACTCTATAACACGTTCGTGCCTAGAATGGCAATTATAAGTCCCACCGTGGTTAATGGATGCCAAAAAATATTGCTATGCAATTTTGAAGCTGTTAGCCAAATAATTTAGGACACTAGTATTTACAGATGCCCCCCCCCCCAAAAAAAAACTCTACCCCCCTCCCCCAAGCATGCAACAACCCAGGAGAGAATGCCAAAGATAAACCCCTACCAACTATCAAATAAATCGCAAACCCATTGGGTGTGTGTGTGGGGGGGGGAGGATGTTTATTGCCGTTGTAACCACCATTGGCTTGCATTGTAATGAGTAGGAACGCATGCAAGTAAATGTATTAAAATTAGGGATACGGAGTATAACCATCCTTTAAGCAAATTTGCTTGACACTTCTATAGAGTATATTTGCGCCGCATTTAAGCTCAATCTTAGTGACGCTTTTTAGGGGGGGGGGGGCAAATATAGCAAAAAAATAAAAAGAAAGGAAAAGAAAAACAAAAAACAAAAATCACAAAAAACAGACAAAAAATTCTGAGAACAGAAAGAAAAGTACATTATCAGACTAGGTAAATTTCAGAATGTTTCGGGGTTCCTCAAAATATCTCTTGCAATTTCTAAACAATTGGTTGAGCAATCTACAATTTGCCGAAAATGAACAGCAAAATTTATTTATTCGGAAAAAAAATAGAGCTTAAAGAGAATATGGCTTTAAGAGAATATGGCTGGTACTTCTGGAGAAGAACTCGAAATTGTAATAATTGTTGACAGACAGACAACGGAAGGAACACCGTCCTGTATTATAAGCTGACAAACAAGTTGGCTGATGTAAAAATGAAAAGTACACTCTTTTTATTTCGGACTCGATAACGTCTGTTTGATTGAACCAAACAAAAAACAAAACAAAACAAAACAAAACAAACAAAAAAAAACAAAAAACAAAACAAAAAAAAAGCAAAAAAACAAAAAACAAAAACAAAAACAATAAAAAAAACAAACAAAACAAAAAGAAAAAAAAAAACCAAAAAACAAAAAAAAAACAAAAAAAAAAAAAAAACGCACCTCAAAACTTAATTATAAACTTCACTTTTTTCGTTTCTATATCAGTGGAAAGATTCCTTTGCATGACCTTGTACTCTATTGGGGAGATTATCTGTTGCGCATGCTATGGGCAGATATTGATGTTCTCGTGCTATAGTTTTCGAAGCAATTCACTACTAGCAATGTACACATTGTTCAACATAATCAACTTGCTGTAAATATAAAATATCACAAATGCCGAAGAGGTACCGGCACGGGAAGGGAGAACTTAATTTTCTGTGCTGTATCCCGCATGGCCACATTTCAACATTTAACATTTTTTGAGTTTAACGTTGCATAATATATATATATATATATATATATATATATATATATATATATATATATATATATATATATATGTATGTATATATATATATATATATATATACATACATATATATATATATATATATATATATATATATATATATATATATATATATATATATATATATATATATATATATATATATATATATATATACAGCCACCTGCTGGTAGTCATGACCCAATTCAGTGTCCGAACTCCATAAGATAACCTGCCACTATTTAACCTATGTACATATGGAAGTACTGTTGTAACGCCCGTCTGTAAAATTTTGATATATGCTGTATAACACCCCCCCCCCCAAAAAAAAAAAAAATTGAAGCTTCTTCAGCGGAAAATGCTCAGAACACCATGTACCAGTGTATAGCCGAAGTAGAAAGAAAATGGGGCATTGTATTCCGTCCCAGTGAGTATAAAGTAGACAGTAACAGCTGGACTACCAGGAGAAACCGAGGAAAAACCTAACAAGTACTGCATTAATGAAAAAGGAAATGAACATCCTTGCACCCAAAATGTAAAACAAACCCCATGATGACACATACATTTCACTACGAAACTCTCAAAAAATCATGCTCAATTTTGTTGCCAACTCTGACTTAATGTTTCAAAATGAATGAGTCTAGCTTGTGACATTTGAGTAAATACTGTCAATTTGTGGCCAGGCTCTCTTATTTTATCTGACTCTCCAAGCAAAATGCTTACTGGGAATCATGCATCGCCGATTGCGGAAGAACAAAATAAAAACATTTAAGTACTGGACTGAGTGTATTCTGACGGGCATATGTGTGTAGGGATCGCTCCATGGACAGATTATGGATGAATGGATGGATGTATCAAAAATATAGATCAGTTGCCGAGTCCATGAGAGTAGTGTTTATGGTTTCATTCACATGTAATGATAGGTGTCAAACTGAGAAATGCAAATATACCACTAGACAGGTAAAAGTGGAGAATGTACCTCTGGATGTAGGCCTAAACCAGGGGTGTGTGCTGTCCCCAGCTTGGTTCGCTTTGTATTTTAAGGAGTTGGGGGAACAGTTGATGGAGTATGATAAGGGAATAAGAGTAGGTGATCTAAAACTTCTAGGTCTATTTTTGAAGATGACATTGTACTCATGGCCATATGAAACATGAGAGTTTGCTCTATGATTGCTTTCTTTGTAATGTGGAACATATCGATACCGGGAAGTTCAAATGGATCACATCCCTAAGAGACACATTTAACTTATTTGGTTTCAGCAAAATGTGGGAAAATGTCGGTTCGCGCACCAATTTTTTCCCTACTCCGATTATTGTCAAAAGAATTAAAAGACGATTTATCCTTCAGTGGCAAGAAGCAATGAAAGGCAATTCAGCTCCAGACAAAAAACTACGTACTTATGCTAAATTTAAAAAAACATTTGAGTTAGAGAAATATTTATTAGTGATTCGAGATTATGCTTTAAGGAAAGATATTACACGTTTAAGAATAAGTGCACACAATTTGAAAATCGAAACTGGTAGACACAAAAGACCACACAAAATGCCTTTAGAGGAACGATTATGCGATACTTGTAATATACTAGAAGACGAATATCACTTTATAAGCGCTTGTAGAAAATATGAAAAGGAAAGAAGAAATATATATGGTGCACTAACCGATATTTTCCCAATATTTGATAATTTAGATGACTACGACAAATTTATATTCATTATTAGGCTAGACGATGTGGAAAAAATTACAATAGTTAACAAATATTTCTCCGAGACACTGAATAAGAGGGGAACATTGTGAATATGTATATCCCCCCTCTCTTTTCCCCTCTATTCTTTAGACCATGTACCCTGTGTAAACATCCACAAGTATGTACACTGATATGGCTCTCGAATATATCTATGGTAATTTATTGTTTTGATGTGTTGCAACGGTATATGTATTATTTTCTTTCTTCTGTCTTGTGTGTAATGTGATTTGTGGGTATATTGTGTGATATGAGTTTTTGGGGGTTTTTTGTGTTCTTGTAACTTGTGTTTTCTATTTATATGTGTTGTATTAACATAATATCATATTTGTAATTTGATGCAGTTAATAAAGTTTATTCATTCATGGCAGAGTCCCAGAAAGAACTGCAACAGATGCTGAGCATAGCAGGGGAATACGGGAATAAATTGAGGTTAGAAATTGGTAAGGATAAGGTAAAGTGATGGCTCTTGGGAAGAAAACAGATGGGAATAAAAAAAAGAGAGAATTGGGCAGTTCAAATTCTAGAAGGTAGGGAACAGTTAATTGAAATTGGGGAGGTTGATGAGTATGAATACCTAGGTGTTAAGATAAAGGCAACGGGTAAAGACATGTTCAGGTATCAGGTGAAGATTAAACAGAAAGTGAATCGGACAAAAGGAATAATTAAAGCTACTGCACTAAACAGTTTCAACAGAGCATACAAAGCAAGAGTATTATGGGATAGAGTTGCAATACCAGGAATGATATATGGCTTAGATGTGATTTCAGAAAGTGAGGGAGACATCCAGGGAATAGAGAAGGCACAGAATGAGATGGGGAAATGGATACTGGGGGCACCATTATTATTATTATTATTATTATTATTATTATTATTATTATTATTATTATTATTATTATTATTATTGTTGTTGTTGTTGTTATTATTATTATCATTATTATTATTATTATTATTATTATTATTATTATTATTATTATTATTATTATTATTATTATTATTATTATTGGACTGGATAGCCTATTCCGTCAAAGAACGTTCTCTTAGAGGGTCCAGTAATCAGATAATAGTGAGCCCAATCATCCTACGCAGCAAAGGAGGTGTTCAGGTACCTGATCACATGCGACCATGAACCACACAAATACACGTGTTGTCGTTGGGCATGGAACGCGGAACCCATTGAAAGCAGCGCTCTGAGCTGCCTGCAGCTTAAATGTTAAATCGTTTAAAATAAGTACACCACCAAATGTCAACGATTAAAACACTAATGCTATATTTTTGAACTAAGAATATTTTTTGTCGCATACGTAACCACCTCTCTCTCTCTCTCTCTCTCTCTCTCTCTCTCTCTCTCTCTCTCTCTCTCTCTCTCTCTCTCTCTCTATATATATATATATATATATATATATATATATATATATTAACAAGAGGGTTGGGGTAGGCGGGCGGGGATGAAAGAGGGTGAATCTAGACAATCGTTCAATGACCCACATTGAGCATTGTCTGTAATAAGGTTTCGTGCGTGCTAATATAACGCAGCGGTAGAGGAGGTGAACCTACAACCACAATGTTGTCAGACACAGTTCCTACACACAAAAGTTTGGAATGAGGCTGACATCTGGGGCACTTATAACACTTCATTTTTAACGGTTTTTTTTTTTTTTTTTTTTTTTCGTTCGGTTCGTCACACAGCAACAAACTGCAACTGAGCGGTTTATAGACAACTATTTCACAGGTATATCACACTGATCTCTATTGAAGTCAACCTATTCCAGTGGCAACACGCCTATAGTTTCTGCAAATGTCCCGCAAAAACCATTTAATAATTCCATATCGTTTGATCCACTCACATGTTTATCTCCTATACATTTCTACAAATTGTGAATCCTGACCAAAATAGACAACTTCATGGGACTCGGGTTTATTCGGTTCACTTCGGGACGCGAACCCTGCTTTATTTACATTTTGTGCTCCATCACGTTGGCCGGATTACACGTGAAAGGATATGAAAGTAAAACACAGGGTATGCTTAAATTTAACGAAAAATCAAATCATCAGCAAACTATGAATACACGTTTCAGCACTGATGTGACATTTTAGGTAAAAGATTTGCCTGTTCAGCACAATCCATGCTGTAATCACCAGCGTTAGCCGTGGCCGTTGTAAACATATGAATACCCTGGGCCCGACTCAGCTACTTGCTGATTGGACAATCAGGCCAACAATGGAATGGATAATTAATTATGGTCCGGAAAAGTTCGGTACAACTCGGTATGAACATGTCTATGGATTCCTACAGTGCTTCTCGCATGAATCAATACTTGTTGGCGGCTGGGTGAGAAAGTGTAGCTCGGATACCAGTTCGTTATTCTTTCTAATTTGAATTTTCCTCAAATCGGCTGATAATTTTTTTATTATTATTTTTTTTTTTTTATTTTGAAGCACGTTACCACTGCAGTTTTTAGAAATTTGGAATGAAATTTATTGGTGACATTGCAATTTCTGCTGAGAGTTTGTTGTTATTTACTGATCGCTTTAGTAAATAGATTACTAAATGTTAAAGGGATTTGGCATTGGTGTTATCTTGTGTGACTTCATCGTACGTGCCGTTTCCTCTTTTTTTCACGCATATACATTTTGTCATGCTGCAAGTACACATACTTACGCAAGGTGTTCAACGTCAATCAGCTTAGCTTGTGGAAACTGAAATAAAAGAATGGCTGATACATTCCACGGAAGCCCCTCTCTAAGTGAACTTAGCGTTGGGCTACCTTACATGAACAAACGTTTTCTATACAGAGAAACCCCATAACATCACTTATGTGGA
>OZ026627.1:56637277-56639777 GCA_964020975.1 Hermodice carunculata
TTTCCAAATGTTGGAAGAAAAAATACATTCTTCCTCATTTTTTTTATTTTTATTTATTTATTTATTCCCCCCCCCCCTTTTTTTTTTTGGAAAATTTTGTATTCTTCTTCAAATCTTGATCTTCGCATGTTCAAAAGAGCCTCTGCATGTTGACCACGCAGATATTTCGCTGGGGTAGCATAAGGCCGTCTTTGTACATCTTGATGTAAGTGTATCCAGCATTCAAATGGTACAAATTCTATGTTTTCGCGTATTGGATTTACCGTACATACTATCATATCAGCCATAATGGGCAGGACCTTGCTTACTGATCATATATATATATATATATATATATATATATATATATATATTATATATATATATATATATATATATATATATATATATATATATATTATATATATATATATATATATATATATATATATATATATATACGTATATATATATATGTATATATATGTATATATATATATATATATATATATATATATATATATATATATATATATATATATATATAATATATATATATATATATATATGTATATATTATATTTTTTTGCCACTTCCGTTCATGGGCTAGAGATATCAGTGGGAAAACGGGGTTGGTAGCAAATGTGACGTGTTTTGAAGACACGCCAAATTGAAAGAGAGAAAAAGTTTGTACCATAGCTGAACAGCGCGTTATTGTTCTTCAGCGTTAGCATCAAGTTAAGTGCAACTAATTTGTCACAATGTCTAGCCAAAGTATACATGGATTTGCTGTTATGCTCTTTATCAAGTCAGTATTTTCATACGCCAGTGCATGGGTGTTCAAAATAACTTCTCTATACAGCGTCACATTTTCTTTGTGGTTCGCCCTTGAATTTTATATTCGCTTTGTATTTCTCAGTTTAGATATCGTGTCCTCATCTTGTACGTTGTAACATACCGTTTCTTTATACACTTTGTGTATTTTACTTTTTTTTACAGATCTGGTACCAGGTAAGGTTTGTGTGGGAGAACACCTTGATCTGTATTGACTTCCCATGAGCATTCGGGACATTTTTGTCAAAACATATGTACTGGGTGAAAAACATGCTGGCTGGTTCATCAACACAAAATCAACATCTTCCGTAATCCCTTGGTCGGCTTTGCCCGTTTCGTTTTTCATATGATAATATGTCGTCATGTACATGGACTGGGTCAGAGAAGCATGTTCCTGCCCTCCCCCCCCCCCCCCCCCCACTTCAAATGCACACCAAAATATAACCCTTAAAAACATGGGATATATTTATATATACATATATATATATATATATATAGAGAGAGAGAGAGAGAGAGAGAGAGAGAGAGAGAGAGAGAGAGAGAGAGAGAGAGAGAGAGAGAGGGAGAGGGAGACGAGCACGCCAAATGAAATCATTTTTCATGTTCACACACACACACACACACACACACATATATATATATACTCCCCACGTTTTAAAGGTAATATTTTGGTGTGTATGTGTGTGCTAAATCTGTGAATCTCAGAACAAACGGTATGAACTAATGACCATCTGCTTTCTAATCACTTCTTTGTTTGAATCTGACTTTAACACACAAGTTTTCCTCCTATAAGGAGGCATAAAACCGTTGAAACCATACATCTTGATTGAAGATCTAAATCTCTACATAGAGAATTTTTTCTCTGTCGTTTTACAACAGGAATATCATTTGGCTTGTAGGCTATCGATGCCTCTTCCATTTCAAACTTATCATAAGACACTCTGATCAACATTTCTCATGTGGATGCCATACGCAACAGTCGAGTAACGGTGGTTATTTACCCGCATGATACACAGGAACTTCTGTTGCTCCTGCCATAATCTTCCACCAGGGTTCAATCAGCAGATTGCATTTCTACTCGACCGTAAAAAATCTACCTTTGTGGTTCCTGTTTCACATATGTCTCTATTTTTTAATCATATCGTGTATATATTAGTTCCTAGATTTCAGACAATTATTCACAGTGACTGACGTCAAGTTTTTTTCCCGAAAAAGAACAGAACAAAAGCTTCCAATCATGTAAACAAAAAATAAAAAAAGGGGAAAAAACACAATCAAGTGTAATGGTCAGATGATAGAGGATGATGAACTGAACATACAAATGTGTTCCGAAGAATAGATATGATATTACCAACAGGGTCATGAGCTACGTTTGAGTGGCTACTTTTTCAAACACCTGTAGAATAAGACTTTTCGAAATGTATACGGAGGTGGGAGTTTATTTGTAATGCATTTCATGACAAACCTATTACTGCTTAGTGGGTATATTTCACTGATTCCATGTATCTAAAATCACAAACCTGATTGAAATTTTAATAACCTGGTCAGCCACATTTTAAACTGATGGTTTCTTAACAAACAGTGGAAACAACAACAACAACAGACAACAACAACAACAACAACAAGAAAACAACAACAACAACAATAATAATAATAATTATAATAATAATAATAATAATAATAATAA
>OZ026627.1:56642277-56704777 GCA_964020975.1 Hermodice carunculata
ACACCCCCCCCCCCCCCAAAAAAAAAAAAATGAAGCTTCTTCAGCGGAAAATGCTCAGAACACCATGTACCAGTGTATAGCCGAAGTAGAAACAAAATGGGGCATTGTATTCCGTCCCAGTGAGTATAAAGTAGACAGTAACAGCTGGACTACCAGGAGAAACCGAGGAAAAACCTAACAAGTACTGCATTAATGAAAAAGGAAATGAACATCCTTGCACCCAAAATGCAAAACAAACCCCATGATGACACATACATTTCACTACGAAACTCTCAAAAAATCAAGCTCAATTTTGTTGCCAACTCTGACTTAATGTTTCAAAATGAATGAGCCTAGCTTGTGACATTTGAGTAAATACTGTCAATGTGTGGCCAGGCTCTCTAATTTTATCTGACTCTCCAAGAAAAATGCTTACTGGGAATCATGCATCGCCGATTGCGGAAGAACGAAATAAAAACATTTAAGTACTGGACTGAGTGTATTCTGACGGGCATATGTGTGTAGGGATCGCTCCATGGACAGATTATGGATGAATGGATGGATGTATCAAAAATATAGATCAGTTGCCGAGTCCATGAGAGTAGTGTTTATGGTTTCATTCACATGTAATGATAGGTGTCAAACTGAGAAATGCAAATATACCACTAGACAGGTAAAAGTGGAGAATGTACCTCTGGATGTAGGCCTAAAACAGGGGTGTGTGCTGTCCCCAGCTTGGTTCGCTTTGTATTTTAAGGAGTTGGGGGAACAGTTGATGGAGTATGATAAGAGAATAAGAGTAGGTGATCTAAAACTTCTAGGTCTATTTTTGAAGATGACATTGTACTCATGGCCATATGAAACATGAGAGTTTGCTCTATGATTGCTTTCTTTGTAATGTGGAACATATCGATACCGGGAAGTTCAAATGGATCACATCTCTAAGAGACACATTTAACTTATTTGGTTTCAGCAAAATGTGGAAAATGTCGGTTCGCGCACCAATTTTTCCCCTACTCCGATTTTTGTCAAAAGAATTAAAAGACGATTTATCCTTCAGTGGCAAGAAGCAATGAAAGGCAATTCAGCTCCAGACAAAAAACTACGTACTTATGCTAAATTTAAAAAAACATTTGAGTTAGAGAAATATTTATTAGTGATTCGAGATTATGCTTTAAGGAAAGATATTACACGTTTAAGAATAAGTGCACACAATTTGAAAATCGAAACTGGTAGACACAAAAGACCACACAAAATGCCTTTAGAGGAACGATTATGCGATACTTGTAATATACTAGAAGACGAATATCACTTTATAAGCGCTTGTAGAAAATATGAAAAGGAAAGAAGAAATACATATGGTGCACTAACCGATATTTTCCCAATATTTGATAATTTAGATGACTACGACAAATTTATATTCATTATTAGGCTAGACGATGTGGAAAAAATTACAATAGTTAACAAATATTTCTCCGAGACACTGAATAAGAGGGGAACATTGTGAATATGTATATCCCCCCTCTCTTTTCCCCTCTATTCTTTAGACTATGTACCCTGTGTAAACATCCACAAGTATGTACACTGATATGGCTCTCGAATGTATCTATGGTAATTTATTGTTTTGTTGTGTTGCAACGGTATTTGTATTATTTTCTTTCTTCTGTCTTGTGTGTAATGTGATTTGTGGGTATATTGTGTGATATGAGTTTTTGGGGTTTTTTTTGTGTTCTTGTAACTTGTGTTTTCTATTTATATGTGTTGTATTAACATAATATCATATTTGTAATTTGATGCAGTTAATAAAATTTATTCATTCATGGCAGAGTCCCAGAAAGAACTGCAACAGATGCTGAGCATAGCAGGGGAATACGGGAATAAATTGAGGTTAGAAATTGGTAAGGATAAGGTAAAGTGATGGCTCTTGGGAAGAAAACAGATGGGAATAAAGAAAAAAGAGAGAATTGGGCAGTTCAAATTCCAGAAGGTAGGGAACAGTTAATTGAAATTGGGGAGGTTGATGAGTATGAATACCTAGGTGTTAAGATAAAGGCAACGGGTAAAGACATGTTCAGGTATCAGGTGAAGATTAAACAGAAAGTGAATCGGACAAAAGGAATAATTAAAGCTACTGCACTAAACAGTTTCAACAGAGCATACAAAGCAAGAGTATTATGGGATAGAGTTGCAATACCAGGAATGATGTATGGCTTAGATGTGATTTCAGAAAGTGAGGGAGACATCCAGGGAATAGAGAAGGCACAGAATGAGATGGGGAAATGGATACTGGGGGCACCATTATTATTATTATTATTATTATTATTATTATTATTATTATTATTATTATTATTATTATTATTATTGTTGTTGTTGTTATTGCTGTTGTTGTTGTTGTTATTATTATTATTATTATTATTATTATTATTTTTATTATTATTATTATTATTATTATTATTATTATTATTATTATTATTATTGGACTGGATAGCCTATTCCGTCAAAGAACGTCCTCTTAGAGGGTCCAGTAATCAGATAGTGAGCCCAATCATCCTACGCAGCAAAGGAGGTGTTCAGGTACCTGATCACATGCGACCATGAACCACACAAATACACGTGTTGTCGTTGGGCATGGAACGCGGAACCCATTGAAAGCAGCGCTCTGAGCTGCCTGCAGCTTAAATGTTAAATCGTTTAAAATAAGTACACCACCAAATGTCAACGACCAAAACACTAACGTTATATTTTTGAACTTAGAATATTTTTTGTCGCATACGTAACCACCTCTCTCTCTCTCTCTCTCTCTCTCTCTCTCTCTCTCTCTCTCTCTCTATCTCTCTCTCTCTCTCTCTCTCTCTCTCTCTCTCTCTATATATATATATATATATATATATATATATATATATATATATTAACAAGAGGGTTGAGGTAGGCGGGCGGGGATGAAAGAGGGTGAATCTAGACAATCGTTCAATGACCCACATAGAGCATTGTCTGTAATAAGGTTTCGTGCGTGCTAATATAACGCAGCGGTAGAGGAGGTGAACCTACAACCACAATGTTGTCAGACACCGTTCCTACACACAAAGGTTTGGAATGAGGCTGACATCTGGGGCACTTATAACACTTCATTTTTAACGTTTTTTTTTTTTTTTTTTTTTCGTTCGGTTCGTCACACAGCAACAAACTGCAACTGAGCGGTTTATAGACAACTATTTCACAAGTATATCACACTGATCTCTATTGAAGTCAACCTATTCCAGTGGCAACACGCCTATAGTTTCTGCAAATGTCCCGCAAAAACCATTTAATAATTCCATATCGTTTGATCCACTCACATGTTTATCTCCTATACATTTCTACAAATTGTGAATCCTGACCAAAATAGACAACTTCATGGGACTCGGGTTTATTCGGTTCACTTCGGGACGCGAACCCTGCTTTATTTACATTTTGTGCTCGATCACGTTGGCCGGATTACACGTGAAAGGATATGAAAGTAAAACACAGGGTATGCTTAAATTTAACGAAAAATCATATCATCAGCAAATTATGAATACACGTTTCAGCACTGATGTGACATTTTAGGTAAAAGATTTGCCTGTTCAGCACAATCCATGCTGTAATCACCAGCGTTAGCCGTGGCTGTTGTAAACATATGAATACCCTGGGCCCGACTCAGCTACTTGCTGATTGGACAATCAGGCCAACAATGGAATGCATAATTAATTATGGTCCGGAAAAGTTCGGTACAACTCGGTATGAACATGTCTATGGATTCCTACAGTGCTTCTCGCATGAATCAATACTTGTTGGCGGCTGGGTGAGAAAGTGTAGCTCGGATACCAGTTCGTTATTCTTTCTAATTTGAATTTTCCTCAAATCGGCTGATAATTTTTTATTATTATTATTTTTTTTTTTATTTTGAAGCACGTTACCACTGCAGTTTTTAGAAATTTGGAATGAAATTTATTGGTGACATTGCAATTTCTGCTGAGAGTTTGTTGTTATTTACTGATCGCTTTAGTAAATAGATTACTAAATGCTAAAGGGATTTGGCATTGGTGTTATCTTGTGTGACTTCATCGTACGTTCCGTTTCCTCTTTTTTCACGCATATACATTTTGTCATGCTGCAAGTACACATACTTACGCAAGGTGTTCAACGTCAATCAGCTTAGCTTGTGGAAACTGAAATAAAAGAATGGCTGATACATTCCACGGAAGCCCCTCTCTAAGTGAACTTAGCGTTGGACTACCTTACATGAACAAACGTTTTCTATACAGAGAAACCCCATAACATCACTTATGTGGATAATCAATCAAAGTAAATCACCCTTATCTTAGTGATTACTAGCAGCCTGATTCCAAATGACATTTTCTAAATGGCATATTGTTTTGCGGATTCGGCAACTATTTAGGTTCCAGGGTACATAGTCCATGCTCCCTGCATAGTCCCGCTACTTAATGCATATGTGTCACAGTATCCCAATATTTAGTGTGCAAGATATACATAAGGAGCTCGCACATACACAGGCCAGTAGTAAAGCAAAGTGAACGCAAGTGCAGAACGCAATGTGGTGCAACATCTGTATGCATTCGAACAGCATTGGTGAGACCCCAGAACGGAGTGATGTTACCAAGTCAAACAAAGGTGTTGGTTGAGGGTGATTTTGTAGAGGATCCGATCCGTTGCGGTACAGGTTTTATTAGCGTCAATAAACAGTAGAAGTCCAACCATCAAAGCTCATTGCGTTTTTGTCTCTGTTTCTGCTTGCGTATTTTGATGCGATGGCATCCGCCCTTCTGTGTGTGTGTGAGTGTGTGTGTGTGCTTGATTTCGATGCTTGGGATTCGAATTCGCAAGAGTCGTCATAATAACTCTTGAATATCACATATTTTATATCATTTTTCAATAATAAAGAGCCATTAGAAAGAACAATGCCAGTAAAATAGACTAATACTAACATAAAAAAAAACGCTATTAAAAACGGACAGAAAAACGCCGTTGAAAGTGAGTTTGACCTTTTTCTAAATCGCATACAAACACGGACAACTAAGCGCAGCCATTTGCGGAATGGATTGGATCGGATCGGATACAGTGGAAAACCACCGTCTGTATGTCACCGAAAGCCATTCCTTATCACTATTGAAAACCAGGTGAAAAATACCGTATAGGTCAAAGGTTCAAAACTGGTGCATCATTTCGCCTGTGAATGCGAATGTAGTTTTACAGTAATCATTTAAGTGGAAGAAATGAAGTACAGATCGAGTAAAACCACGGCAAACAATCTTTGTGGTAGTATCCAAACTTTGTTCTCTACTTCCCGTGCTAGTTTCTGGCTATACATGAATATTAATTGTTATTTAATGCCACCAGTACATTTCATTTCCAGGCAGTCCATATATAAATAGGGTGGCACAATATGAAATAATTGTGCTAATGATGATGCAGAGAAGATTGACAAAGGCCATCAAATGCTGCTCATGTTCTTAAATTTGCAATGTACGGCACCAGTATGGACAAACATCTGATATGTGCATGTACATCTGCTAAATATATACGAACTGCAAATCGTGTTTTCATGATCTTGGTCCTAAATTCTTGTGCCCCACTGTTCCTGATGCTCCAGCGAGAGAGAGAGAGAGAGAGAGAGAGAGAGAGAGAGAGAGAGAGAGAGAGAGAGAGAGAGAGAGAGAGAGAGAGAGAGAGAGAGAGAGAGAGAGAGAGAGAGAGAGAGAGAGAGAGAGAACAAATGTATGGCGCATGTCTTTACCTCAACTTGCCACGTTTAAGGTCCCGTACTGTGTTTTGATGTCTTGCTCTTCTTTAGTGATTAGATTATGGGACGAATTGTGTACCAATGTGCTTAATTTAAAACCCTTTTAGTGCTTAAATCTAACATATTTGTATTTTTATGAGACCTATAAAAATTCCCAATTTTACAATTCTAACAAAATTATCTCAGTGCAATCATCACACATGTTTTCGTTTCAGTACAAGTCACTACACTTCATAAATTGTGTTACAATGCATATCTTGTTTTTGATGTGGGCTATCTAATGAAGACACTACATATCGCGTTTTTTTTTTTTTTTCGCCTCACATTCCATAGAGGAACTAGGAAGTATAGCGTCACATTCCACAGGGGATTGATAAATCAAAGCCCCACATTCCACACGTGATAAACAAATATAGCCTGACCTCGGTCTAAAATATTTTAGGGAATCTCATATGATCTAAATAAAGATAGCCCCAGCGGTGAGAGCTCAAAACTGGTTAAATCTGGAAATTATAAAGTTAGTAGTTTATATCAATTGTGAAGAAATAATTTGATGAATTCAAGGCGCCTAAAAAGCCCCACAGATAAATTCCAATCTAGTTTCATTTATGAGAGCAGAGCTGATCACAGTGTCAGGTGTATCTGGCCACGTGGGTTAGTTTACAAATAAGCCATTATTATGAATCAACAAACTTGTTGCTAAATTCCCCAAAGTCTGTAAGTAGGATAAACTAAATAATCCGACAGCAATTAAGACTTCTTGATGGCTTTTCTTAATTCTGACAAGTTACCCGGAAGTCAAATTAAAAAGACAATTCACTAGATGGAGAAATTTCCGTCACCTCCATTGCAAGAGGGCAACCCAGTAGCATTCTATGTAGACAATCCGAGTACGGTACCGACTTGATCGATCTGCAAAAGACTTTACGCAAATGGAGGCATTGCGAGGCTTTGGTTCTGTTATAGGTGCTGGAAATAAAGCAGGTCTTGTTAACTGAAGTTTACACAGTCTGTGGTCAGATGTTTACTGGCAAAACAGACTGGTGAGTGGTGGACGATTGACTCCATACAAAGCATACCTGGACACGGTGTTAAATTACGCTGAAGATACAAAAGAAAGTTAACTTCAAACTCAGCTATACTTAAAAGACAATTCAGATTACATGAATGAAACAGATCCTGTGGTTGCTCTGAATTTGGGATTGACATAACGAAATTCCTACACAAATAATGGTCAAAGTATGGACATGATGGGACCTTTGTATACTGACATTTTTATCAACCTCACCTTTTGCTCAATGGGATATCAGTCATGGTCAAATTGACACTTTCGTCGCAAGCATTCCGTCTGACGAGATTGGGCACAAAGAACTACAAAGTGGATATTCAAATAGTGAAACTGTGGATATGCATTGTCAGTTTAACCCCCACACCCTTCATGGAGATCAATCGACGTTTGCATAATACCACAGCCATGTACCCCCACCATGAAGTCAGACATCATGACACATACTCTTGTGCAAGGTACTTCACATATTAAACTGGACAACTTATTCCAGGGTCATGTACCTGCACAAATCTTAATTTGGTTGTTGGCTTCCGAAGGCAATCCCAACCCGAGAAGAGCGCTGGAACAAGATTATGACTATGCAAACAAACTGCACATGGAATTTTACCTGACTTTGTTCACAGGGAGTGGTACATGGAATACCAACGATGGAAATTTAGATTATTCGAGATGGTTATCCTAATGGTTACTGTCTTAAGCTGTTCAACATTGACCCTTCAAAACAGATCCAAGATATTATGTATATAAATAGAAAAGGGTAATATCAAAGTAGAAGCAAGATTTTCTCAGCCCCTACCTACAACAGTTGATCTGTTGATGCCCTTTTCCAAGAAGTCACCAAAGTGAACTATACTCACAACATATATCTACATTCAATAATCACCAACGACGGTACGCATTGCTGAAAAGTTTACCCGACGAGACACACAGCAGAAATAGGAGAAACAGTGATGATTTCGTATTCCATTTCAAAAGGAAAAATTTTACAAAGAGAAATAAAACTATGAAGATGTTCTTTTACACTTATCTTTTTTCCTAACAACAAAATGTGTGTGTATATGTCTGTAAATTTTTGTGTGTTTAAGTCCAGTCGGCCTACAAATGCCATATACAAGCGCCCCCAGATGATCTACAAATACCATCAGATGCCCTTCATATGCACCATACGCCCTACAGACGCCTTCAGATACCCTAAATATGTCCTACAGATGACTTCTGACGCCCTACAGATGCCTTTGGACGCCATACAGACGTCATCTAATGCCATACAGACATTTTCTATCTTTAGGCACCTTACAGACGCCATTCAGATCCCCTACAGATCCCTTCCGACATGCTACAGACACCCTGTAGACGCCCTACAAACACCCATCAAGTACCTTTGTAAATTGTACATCAAATCTCATAAATAGGTTGGGATTGTGTCAAAAAAGCTAAAGTGAACCGGGTTGCCTTGCAGATACAAACACATGGGTCCCATTTGTCAGAGATGAAATCTGAGCCAACTAAAAAAACATTATCTGCAAATACACGTTTGGAATCAGTAAGAAAGACAAAAATGGTTGACGCAAGCTGCACCCAGTTTTAACCTCTAAGGAGAAAATAAGTCACTCTTTGGAGGACAAGGGAAACTCTTTGGCAACCCAGGGACACTCTTTTGGAAGCCAAGGGGCACATTTAAGCAGCCAAGGTCCACTGCAAGACGTAGAAGGGCCACTGATTGATACAGAAACACATGTCACCTTTAAACACCCTTTTACGATGATTGTGGCGGCCCCAGCAAGTTTTGGCAAGACTGTACATCTATATAACTTGTACAGTAAACCGAGTAGACCATTAAACCTCCACCGTAAGGAATTATCATATGTTACTCACACTGATAGCCTTTGTTGATGAGATGCAAGACAGCGTTCCGAATTTAGAATTTATCCGAGGTATACCTCCAGACCTGGAACAAAACTGTTTTCTAGACCCGAACTCAAGAAACTTGATTGTGTTTGACGATTTGATAAAAGATATTAGCAAAGATGAAAGAAGGCCAGATTTATTCACCAAAGGAATCCATCATTGTAACTTGAGTAATATTGTGATCACACAAAATTTCAACGAGCCACCCACATTGCCCATTCGCCGAAATTGTCATTATTTAATTTTAGGCAGTATGCCCATGGATTTGCAAACGATCAAGACAACGAGTCCATGTAAGTTCCCAGACAAGCCAATGTACATAAAGGACAAATACAAAGAAACCAACTAAAAAACATATGAATTTCTGGTAATTGATTTGAAACCTACAGTACCCAACCAGGAACAATTAAGAACAAGTATTAGGTCACAAACATCTCCACAGAAACAACAAAATTACCAGCTGAACATCTGAAATCCCTTTTGTCCAAATCTAGTGATTCAGCAAGTGATAAGAGTGATGAATACGTGAAACATCAACAATTTATGACAAATAATGACAATCTGCTGTATATGATATGATAACAAAGTTTTGATGACTAAACGAGTCAAGATCCTCCACAAAAAAAAAAAAAGCCTTAAAAGCATAGCCCATCGCAGTGATATTGATAAATCGTGCATTCAGGATAACAAAGCATTAACTCATTTATGTGCGTTTGAATGGAATGGCGTGAGACCTCACCGTAAAATACCTTGTCTCGTGTGTCAGCCAAAAAAAAAAAAAAAGAAAGTTGTCTTTGATCTTATTGCGTGTGTGCATTTTGGAACTGTTACTTAGTAACCCCCCAAATACCATGGACTGGTGGCTAACGTGCAAACACTGTGAGACTTTATGGATGCCTAAAGCCTAGAAAACGATTACAATATTCGTGTACCGGTATTGCCCGACTTTTAAGAAAACATTTGTTGGTAAAGTTAAAAATTACAAGAAATGAAAGTGGAGCATGAAAAGATTGATAGCAACGATATGGAACATATAGACTGAAAAACTACATAAAGCAGTAATAAACGACAAATAAAATAAGATAAAATAGAAAACAAATAAGCAGCAGGACATCTCGTTATACTGGAAGACCACGGACTTTTATATACTGTTGAGTAGTGAAGACAGTCAATTGTTATACCCTGGAAACCGTGGCAACGATTTCTATGTACAATTACCACCATAATTAAGGACTGGTAAGACACCAAAAACCTTTGCGTGGCCGATTTTGAGATTTTAACGGTTTTTACAAGATTAGTTATCAAAATTTCAAGCTTTTAACAACTGTAGAAATATGAGAAAAACGCCCCAAACCACACAAGCATGTGGACATCCGAACGTCCATGTGTCATTATTTTGGTTTTCAACCGCCAAACGGAACAATGCCACCCGTCAATCATACTTAACAGCCTGTCACGTGGCTGCAGGTAGCAACGGTCCATGGCAAAAGGAGAGTGGTATCAGGGCGCCAATGCGAAAAAAGGCGACATGCCGAAAGTATGTTTGTTGGCAGGGAAAAGATGCAAACATGCTAACATATCATAGCCTTGGTGGTCATCTTGCTTGTTTTGTGTTCTAACGAAGGGAGACTTTAAATGTTCAAGAGGAGCGGCAATCGTCTGACGATGTCCCTTCAAAGGCCGTGCCGCGATGGATTACCCCAGTGGTCCTGCACACCAAAGACAGGCGGGGAAAAAACTGACACTTTAATCAACAATAGCCATGTACATGATGATATTTTGTCGAAACCCAGGGATGAGGAAATTAAAGTGCAAATAAACACATCGAAATAACCATAAACGTGAACAGCAGAGAAAACACACAAAATAACGTTAGAAAATTCAGGTTGGAAAGAGAATTGAAACTCATTGACAAAATAACCACAAAATAATGACAAGCTAATTAAGTGTCTTGTGTACAGACAAGTCTAACAAGCTAACTACATAAAGTATCCAGATAGGAGTAAATACAATAAAATACTATCCCTAAAAACGGGATGAAAAGGTAGGGGGCGGAAGACCAAACCCGCCATCCGTGCACAGACCACGAGCGGCCGTAGGCCGCCCACCGAAGCAAGGCGACACAACTTTCGTTGCCAGGCTTGAGGTCACGGGGCCCGAAGGGCCGCCTCCATGACGTCACGCTTTGAAACCAGACTGTCGATGTCGCATTTTGACAGATCGCTGAATAATGCTTTCTGTACTTCAAAAGCTCTTTTATTCATGTGATTGGCCAAAAATTGATTGACAACCTCCCCAAATGTTAAGGGACGATGTTTTCTATGTTTTGTACAAATATCAGCTCAACTTAAATAAATGGTATTGTTTCAGAGGCAAATGATCAACATCAAAGGCCTTTGAAGCTTGTTTTCTCAGAAAGGATAATAGGACGAGAACCCCACCTAAGAATGGTTATTCCAAGAAAATGGCTGGGCGAAATTTAATCCGGTTAACGACTTTTGATTCTGTAATGTCTGAACTGCAAAAACGATTCAGCGATTTTCAAAATTTTATTTAGTTCTTTTTCTATGAAACGAAGAAAATGAACATCCTGAAAATCAAAGGGAAAATTGAAACGTCAAACTTTGAGGATGGATAACAGAAAAACGAAACCAAACATGAAAAATCGTAGGATACTTTTTTGTTGCCAATATGTCAGGATTAAGATGCAAGTATGATTATGAATTTATCACAAATAATTAGTGACTTATATCGACATTTATGGGGTGGATGCTTTGCGGTCAACTTTCAATTGTTTATTCAACAATTAACATCACAGACACCCAAATACGGGCCCTATAAATTCTTTGGAGTATGACGAGTACACACATATATGATATGTTATCCTAACGCAAATACAGTTTGAGTTAGGATGTACTAAAGTGGAATTTATTTTTGGTGTCTTACCTGTCCTTAAATTTCTCGTTATATCGGGAAGTTGCTGTGAGTGATATTCACATCGGGTTTGGAGCCTTCAATTAACCATGGCGGCTTTTTCGTCAACAAAAAAGCGGATGCATGTTCAAAAGAAGCATTGAGAGATTACCAGCTATATCCTCCGTCGTTGCATAGGACCTCCAGATAAAAGCCAAGCTACAAAAGACGAAAAAAAAAAAAAAGAAGCGCACAAAGACTTAACCACCTCGAAACCTCAGTGATCGTGGTTCTTCTGTGCAATTAAAGAACAAAAGTGATAATTGGCATGAGAAGTGCTTGTTTGTTTGTTTGCTTATTAATAACATATGTAGATTTTTTTTCTCAAACAACACTAACACAAACATGCAAGGAGATTTAATGCCATGTACAAAATAGACCAGAGATTTGAGCTGTGTAATAGGAGAAAGACTATCTTTATCCATTCTATCAATATACCACGCCAATGCAAGGACACACGGACCGTCAGATGCTTCATCCCCGAGGTAAAAGTACACTGACCCAGTTTGTCCTAGATAATATAGTATTTTTCATGATTTGTTACCAAGACACCGTAAACTTTATAATTTTCAGATTTAACCAGATTTGAGCTCTCACTTCTGGGGCTGTCTATATTAAGTTCCGATGGAAAGCCCCTAAAATATGTTACACCCACGTCAGGCTATACATTCTATTACCCTGTGAAATATGGGGGCTATCATTTTTAACCTCCTGTGGAATGTGACGCAATACTTTCTGATTCCTTTGTGGAATGCCAATCGAAACATCCGACATATGAAGTGAAGACACTGGACCCTTTTTTCTTGGTTTTCTAAACAAATACAACACTCTACATTCTAAGGTTCACTTGGTCAATTTTCAGCGTACCCTCTTTACTTGCACAGTTTTCTGCCAAGTGTCCAATTGAGTTCTACAATTATGTGCGTACTTGTTGCCAATGGAATTGCTTGTTTGATAACATATGCTGACTTCAAACAATTATTTAAACGTTCGGAAATGGTATTTACCTACGAGTCTCTTTCTGTCTTTCTTTCATTCTTTCTTTCGTTCAGTCTTTCTTTGTTCCCTTGTCTTTCTTTCCTCTCCTTCGCTCTTTCTTTCTTCCCTCCTTGCTCCTTTCTTTCTTTCTCTTTCTTTCTTCCTTCCTTCGGTCCGTCCTTACTTTCTCTCTTTTTTCTAGCTTTTTTTTCGGGAAAATGACAAGATACAAATCTGAAGGGACTAATGTGTTTGTAAGAGGCTAACGTTCAATTATGCCTATTGAATTAGTATACTTGAGTAGCTATGATCAGAAATTAAAAAAAAGTACAGCATCTATCTCTTTGTGTTTATGGTCTATGATGAAGTTACATCTCTACTTATACAAGTGAATGTCAATGAGGAACGATGGAAGCTGGATGACGTCAGAATAAGGTTTGAAACAGAATCCCCTAAACACTGACACAAGACTGCTTCACAAAAAGTATCGTGAGCAGAAGTAACCATTTTCGACACTGAATATTGATAACGTACGATACTAACGTTGCTATATACACGGAACTTTAGATCAGGTTTGTGAATTTCCCTGTGAACAATTAAGAAAAAGCCTTTACATTATAACGCTGATGATGATGATGATGATGATGATGATGATGATGATGATGATGATGATGATGATGATGATGATGATGATGATGATGATGATGATGATGATGATGATGATGATGATGATGATGATGATGATGATAATCAGACAAAATAAATAGTGGTTTTCTTTCCTTTTTGGCGTTAGATATGGACACTAATTTTTTTAAATTTACATTTGGTGTTTTAAGAGATAATTGATGTCAGTGTCACATTTGACCTTGCAAGAGAAAATCATGGAAGTCAGTTGTTTGGCCATATGTTATATATGAGGTAAAAACTGCGGAGCGCCACAGTTCGAAAAACATGAATATTGTAACTGTCGTTTAACTAACCAATACAAATGTTTGGTGTAGCCACTTGCGCGTGTAAGGGTCTGTGTTACTTATGTACGCACGTACGTACATATATACATACACATATATACATTCAATCACATGCACATACACACATATGTATGTATATGTATATATATATATATATATATATATATATATATATATATATATATATACATATTTGCAAGTAAAATGTAGCTTTTCTATGCTAGCGTGTGATACAGAGTCGAGTGCGTACGGTATAACAGTAAAACTGTTTTCCACCAGCAAATCTTATTTAAGTGGCGTTTATCTGTGATCCTATTCATCCAACATTGGGTTGCATAAAGTAAAGGATGGAGAGGTCTGATTTAACAGGCTTTATCTGCAACCCCGCTGTAGCCAGGGGACTTTTGTAACGGCAACAGACTGGCCGAATGGACACTGGCAATGAGTGTAGGAAGTTGTTTACACATTTCTTTGTGTCTTGATTAAAAGCATCCGCATCCGCAGTTAGGGATTAAAAACCAAGAAAACAAAAAAGAAACGGAAAATAAGAACAAAAGAAAATAAGAAAAGGACACAATTGAGAAATTCTCTACCCCCCCCCCCCCTGTGATACCAAGTGGCAAATGACAAGCATATTTTCTACTCGAAGTCAGTTTCAAACCAGTTGGCAACGGTGACGTTTTGTCGGGTAATGTTAGTCAGATTAGTTGCCTGTAGAAAATGTTAATATTGTATTACCATTGGGTGAGGTGTACTGTATGTTAATTTATGGTGTCATTTATCATCACACGATGCGGTTTAAGTTTTAGGATGTGTCTTTAAAACCGATTTTAGAATGATATTAATAAACGCCAATATAAGAACTTGTGTAGAGGCATGCGGTTCGTAGTTGTATATGATACCATATTTGTGTTTGATTCTTCCATTTCTGTGGACTGGCAAAGGAATGTTGCTAGAGTGGTGTATGAAATGTCATGTGGAATATTGTTGATGGCAGTTTTCAATATGTTGCCATTGTTTTACTACTTTTGCATTATGAATTTATTCTCACATGAATAAAAGCGTGTGCTGAAGAGGTGTCACTTCGAATCAGGATAAATGGGCTTCAAAGTACCCTTATTATTGCTGAAGCTGGAACTTGAATGGCCTGAAGAAATGTTACAGGCGTTTATCGTCACTTAAGTGAATGATATTTGTTTCCGTGAATCTGCTAAGGATAGAAATAAACATTGCATTATTAAATTATATACGAGAATTCGACATGGCACATGACATATGTATGAATTATCATTTGGCTATATGTCTAGCTGTATTTCTCCAGGCGCACTTGTCTGCATGTATTATTTGTGTCTGCAAGACGCGCGGGGGCGCAGCTGTACATCTGAAAAAAAATGAAAGAAGTGACCCTTTTACGAATGATAAGATACAGTGACCCCGCAATGTGTTTTTATGGCAAATGCCAGTCGTGTGCTACTCCCATTGAGCAGAATACTAAATGCCAGAGGAAGGTACTTTCTTCACTAAACAAGCATCTGGGGCTTGTCTGCACAGAGCAAGTAGCGTCACCTTAAGCCGTATATGATCACACCTGGTCCTACGAGGAGCCACGGAGCACACTATACAACAACTGACATAAGACATATGGCTTCCATAACTGCATAATAGGCAAAGAAATCGAATGTATTTTTCTCTGAGGCAGGCCTGAAGCACACAAACATTGACACGGATTGTAACAGCTTACTCTTGTGTGTAAATACTTCTGCCTGTTATCATAGAACATTTGAGTTGTCGCATCTTTTTTGTCTAAAAGAAACATTGATAAGCTGCTGTTAAATTAACCAATATGGCTGAACTAATTAGAAAAAAAAAGCGAGTTCAAAAATTAAGCACGTATTGAAATAAAATTTGATATAAACTTGCTAATCATGAAAGCTTTGGAAATCCACGCGTTGCACATGAAGCACTCAAGACCGAATGTGTCCCTTAATCAGGTATCACGAAACGCAAAATATGGATTTTATCCCTAGATTGTTTCATATATTTGCCTCTGATGCGTTTCATTAGAGCATTGGTTTAGAAAATTGATTCAGTGCACACACACACACACACACACACACACACACACACACACACACACACACACACACACATATATATATATATATATATATATATATATATATATATATATATATGTATACATGAATATATATGCATATATGAATATATATGCATATATGTATATGTATATGTGTGTGCATGTATAAGAACAAAAATGATGATGATGATGACGACGACGACGACGACGATGACGATGACGATGACGACGACGACGATGATGATGATGATGATGATGATGACGACGACGACGACGACGATGATGATGATGATGATGATGATGATGATGATGATGATGATGATGATGATGATGATGATGATGATGATGATGATGATGATGATAAATTGAAACGTTTTCTCAAATTTCAAGTTTGCATATATATTCGTTCAAGCGAACCGACTAATTAGATTTTCTGGGATATTGTGCCAGTTCGTCCAAAATGTAAAAATCTGCAAATTTCAAAAGTGTGTCCCCGCAGTCATCGTAACAGAGAGCAACGGGGTAAAGTTGAATGTGAAATCGGTTTCAACGGTTTCTGTCAGTCTTAAGTTCAGGTCATATTTCGGGAATTCTGAAATATCTAAATCAAGTTGAGAGAAAACATTGGATATACTTTCATCTCAGTAGTAGAGACCAAATAGAAAATAATAGAAATCAATTTTTTGCAAGGTGATTCCAACAAGGATCAGTGTTATCGAGAAAACATTGGAGATACGCCCATTAGCGTCACTTGAGAAAATAGAAAGCTGCTCGGTCAAACATAAATGCTCTTCCCGATTAGTCTTCGTTTACTTCGAAAGATCCATAGCTCTTTAACTTGAATCAAATGACACGGAAAAACAGTTGCAGATCATATGTAAAATGTGAATATCCACATTTATCCGATGAAAAGCGTGAATTGACACAAACATGTTTACGAATGGTAAGTGAGTTCCAGCCTTGCAGTTGTCCTCAATACAACACAGTATTTTGACGTAAAGATATTTGTGAAATCATTCACAAATGTATGTAGTGAAACACAATGTGGGCAGTGATTATCAGAATGGCCTAGAATTAACTAGACTAATAACACCAGATTATTTTTTCTCTTCTTTTCTCAGTGGCTGCATAAGAAAAAGCAAACATTCCTACAGCAATTTAATAAATCTAGGAGTATTTATTTCTGCAGCGCTTTGCCAGATGTGACAATTGATGTGGTACCATTTACATGACAATGACGAGCAAGGATACATGCGCCATCACCCTAAAATGGCTCAGTTTTCAGAAAACAAAATGTAATTTGGCAAATTAATATTGTTCTTGTTCTTGGCTCCTAAAGGGCGCTTGATGGAGCACGATTGTAAGCATGAATGTTCTTTATCCTGTAAATTGAAGTATCTCCACTTGGTAAATATAAGTCATGTAGATCACTTTGTAAACAACGCCAATTTACAGTACCATACGCTGGTCAACATATGTTATAAAAACCACCATCTCATATACCGAACATTGTTCATTAAATAAAATTCAATTGGAAAAGCCTGGTTTATTTATTTTTTTTTTTTACAAAGACATTCTGGTTTGCAGAACAGTGTGTAATGACTTCCCATTATTGGGCACTATACAAAGGGAACTTAAGATATTCGCGACTTCTGCCTTGTGTGTACAAATATATAGTTGCCTCTGTAAGGTCCATGGGCACTGTACAAAGTTCATCGCACTGTCTCGAACCTGAAAGTATACGAAAGGAAGAAAATAATAAATACATGTACCAATTTTCCTTGTGATGAATATTATATAAAAGTCAAACTAGAAACGCTCATTAATGTTGAGTAATCAGTCAGTCGATGGGAACGGAGGGCTGTTTAAACAGCATCTGAGCACAACGTACTCATTTCGCCACCGTCCGCGTCTGACTCGAAAGTTTGGAAGGTACAGACATAAGGACATGGTACTCATTCCCACCCGCCGCTTTCTGATCAAAATATTAATGGATCAGTATTTTGAAAACACAGGCAATGCAAACTTGTCTTAACAACGTGTCATTTCGACCTGGTGGTAAGAAGGAGGGATGGAGAAACACACAGAGAGAGAGAGAGAGAGAGAGAGAGAGAGAGAGAGAGAGAGAGAGAGAGAGAGAGAGAGAGAGAGAGAGAGAGAGAGAGAGAGAGAGAGAGAGAGAGAGAGAGAGAGAGAGAGAGAGAGAGAGAGAGAGAGAGAGAGAGAGAGAGACCATCCTAGTTCTCAACACTTTTTTTCACTCCTGTACCAAATATCACTGATGTATTTATCCCACAAATAATGAACCTTCTTAATCGAGGTTTTGTAGAACCTTTGTGCACTAAAAGAGGAAAAATTGTTCTGTTTTGTTATATAATTCATTTTTCTGGGAGGAATATTTACAAATATGATACAGAAATACACAAACTTATCTTTCTAAAATGGCAAATTTAAGTTTACCGTTTAGATTCATATCTAAAAAAATAACTAATAATTTCTTCGAGAACCTTCCATCTTTTTTTCCATGAAGAGCTGATTGAGTAATTTAGTTTCTGGTTGATTAAAATAAGATATTGATGTTAGATATATGTTCATGGAAATAGCCATTTTGGTGCAGATACCTCTCATCTGTAATGATAATCTAAATGTAAACACGGCCTATTGGCTATCATAATAATTTGTGAGGTGTGTTGTTCATTTCTTGAGATTGTACAAGGGCTAGATATGGCGGTCTTGGAAATGTGGCAGACAAAGTGTATTTTTACCGAAACAGCTCAAAAGGACCAAAAATTGTTCAAAAGCGGTTGGACATTACCATGAATATTGGGTTTGATTCCTGCTCATTATTCCAAACAATACTCTGCCAGTGAGCATCCTATCGAGGCATATGTGGCCCGTTCTTATAGGTGATACTTATTGTCCCCACATGTAGTGGTACCATTTCTCAGGTGCAACGGACACTGGGTTAATAATGACGGTCATAAGTGGTGGCACCAAACGTCTGGTGCAATGGACCGTGGGCGACCAACGGCTGTCAAAAAGAGTTGCACCAAGCCACAGTAGTAACAGACCATGACCGGGTACAAATTTGATGAAGCGCTTTCTTCGGTAATAGTACAGAATACAAAAAAAAATCACAAGTGTGAAGAGAGAGGCAGGTGACTAGGCAGGTCTACTTTGATCGATGTATGGGGGACATGATCCTCTTGCCACTGGTTGTGTATATGAGGTGACTCATTCCGAAAATGTCAACAGTTAATTGTTTTCATCGCAAGCAAAGCGTCTTCCGTGGCACCTACACATTTTCTAGATTGGTATATGCAATACTACAATAGTTGAATAGAAATAGTGCTGATTCATTTCTTTGTAACATATACAGGAAGTGCGTAGTAATAATAGCCTAGACAATCCTAGATATGCCTTGGAAATAGACAGATGGGTGTTGAGAATTGATATATACATCAATGCAACCGATCACAACCCCCACCAAATATCGTATACTTTGATGAGTTTTACTAGCTATAATACATAAAACTGTACGGGTGGTCAATAATACACAAGCTGATCCGTAATTCAGAACATCTGTAACAAAGCATAAAGATGTTACATTTGCCGTTCAAAGTTTCGTTGCATAAACGCCAATGGTCGATATTGCTTTGTTGATATGACAAAGGATGTCATATGACATGATAGGCCTAAGTCTGGTTTACACCCGCTGCCTGACGTTGCGTGGAAATGTGGCAATATATTTATGGAAACAGGTTAGTAACCCATTCGGTCTAACAGGCGGTAGCAACCTGGTTGGACAGGCAAGCTGTAGTAACCTATCTAATCAGGTAGGCTGTATTGACCTTTTTACTGACGTAGGCTGTAGTAACCTATTCAGTGATGTAGGCTGTATTTTGTAACCTGTCATTTTTCTTTCCATTTTTCTCTGCACTTGCTAATTCGTTCGGCGAATGAGTCGGTCAATCTATCATTGTTTTGTTCCTACGGTAATTCGGTCACTCCTAATCATTTGTTGTTCCAAAAATATTGCAAGAATAAAGTATGGCAGTTATCCTTTGGAGTGTATCTGTAAACAAGTATTTTATTTGTGTCCTAACAATCAGGCGGGGTCGCTAGTATTTAAGAAATGTTCGGAGGCACGACTTTTCGAAGTTTATGCCTGCCCGTTTCAAATAATTTTAAAGTTTTGAAGCTATGTTGATGATTTTTGCCTCAATTGCACCTTATGAAGAAGAATAAACCAGTTGTATTCTTAATTATCAAAATTTAACTTATTATAATCCTTTCCTGCTGAGAGGCTCTTACCAAACGGAACGTACACTTGTTGACGTCATGCTAGTGTGTAAGCCGAGAGTTTAGTATATTAGGAATATAAATAGGGAATAAAGACAGCCTTTCCATATGAAGCATTGCACTGGGAGCCTGACACAGAAGAGCGTAATCCTGCAGTGGTGAGTGTCTCCAAAGTACATCTTGTGACAGTTCACAGACAGCTGCGATTGGGAATTCATTGAGGACTTTAGGCAGGACAGAGACGAATACACACATTATGAGAGTTAATGACGTCCTCTTAATTCTTAAGGGCTCATCTCAATGGTGCATCAGAAAGCGTGTCAACGTTATTTTGCATTCTGGATGTACCTCATAAAAGGATATGCACACATAATTCTACCGTGGTGTTTATCCAACCAAGTCACCCCGGCATCTTACAAAACAAGAGCAGCTTCACCACCTGGGCCTTTCCCCGCAATACATCGCTGCAAAGGACATCATCGATTGCAATCGATAAAGGTCTCTGTAGTTTTATTTAAAAAGAAGATGAGATTCCGCTAGTAGTCATTCAAAAGCCTGCTGGAATAAATAATGAGTTGTAAACAGAAAACAATTTCCATGCGTGATTGCTAATTATGTCGTAAGTGGATCACGAGTTTGTAATATTTGGAACACGGGAACAAATGAGTTTCAAATAAAGATCTTTTATTTAATGGCCCACAGGAAGATACAGATAAAGCAGCAAAACATTTTGGTGTTATTAATAATTATACGTTAAGCAAATTATATTTCCCAGGTAGCGAGATTGAAATAATCTGTGTTGAAATAAATATAAACTCATTTTGAGGCAGATGTAGGTAAATTGCCTCATTAACCGCCATTGCTTCTTGAAAGCAATTGTTTAGGTTTACTCTGTCCCCAAATGAAGATTATTAAGCTTCGAAATTCAATAACAAGTCACTCGTTATGACCAATTATAGTTACTAATTATGCGGCAAGTTAACATTAATTGCATACAGCACCACCATATCTTGGTTAGATGTTTAAAACTTGAGAATATGATATACAAAGCACGTGTATATTAGCAAGACATTTCTATGAATATTATTCAGTAAAACTATCTACTCATCAGCAGCGAGTCTGTTTACTATTGAATCCATAAGAAGTCTGCCTACTTTTCACAGCAAGCGTATCAATTAATGCATGGCAAGTCCATCTGCTCCACCATTGCAAGTCGATGTAATAGTCCATGGCAAGTCCGGGTTCTACAGTCTTTAGCAGGTCTACAAATCCTTAGCAAATGGCCCATATGCCAGAGAGGAAAATGATGCTGAACCATGGACTATTATATACATGATTTGGTGGTTATAGATCATGTAAGTAATTCATGACATGTGAATCCATATTCTAGCAGGTGACATTCAGACTTTCTTAGACGCTTGCAAGTGACCAGGATTTTTTTTTTTCTTTCTTTTTAATCGAAGAGTCGCATTTTAGGGGGTTGATGGTGCTAAAATGCATCACCACTTTAATTTATGCAAGATACACTTTATACACTTATTTATTTATTCATTCATTATTATTATTAGTAGTAGTAGTAGTAGTAGTAGTAGTAGTAGTAGTAGTAGTAGTAGTAGTAGTAGTAGTAGTAGTAGTAGTAGTAGTAGTAGTATTTTACACTGACACTGAATAGATATCATATACCATACGGCTAAGCCCATTATGGAAACCTGAAGCTGACCGCGATTCGAGTGCATCCTTACACAAGTAGGTAAATAAGACTTACTCTCCTTGGCGAAAAGTGTATGAAAAATTTGATTCTTTTCATACACTTGTCTACGAGGGGATATGCATGTTTATAGTCCAATATAACACAGTATTTAAAGTAGTTCTATTTTTGAACAGCGATATTTGGGAAAAAGTAGTAAGAATAAAGGAATCCTAAGCATTATAATGACATTGACACTTGAGCTGTTACATTCACTGCTTACAAATCGTTGTTGGTCAACAACACATGATCTGCAATGAAGAAAGCAACAAATTTGAACGTATCAGACCAGGCTTATCTAATTTGGGGTTCAGACCCTATGTATGCATTTCTTCATTAAAAGTGTAGAAAAAAATGTCTAAGTTCCTTTGGTACTTCAGCCAAGTCGGACAGATATATTTAAAATGCTTCATCCTGTGAGTGGATATAATGCTTATATTTTCCGGGCTAGGAGAGCTTCATAAAAGAGGGGCTGAAGTAAAAGTGATGGTACACTCCACACGTATTTCCTCTTGGCAATGTATAATGCTTTAATATTTTGATAAAAAATAATGGATTGACGGATGGATAAATCGACAGATAGACAATCAAACAACACCACATAAAACAGGAAACCTTGTGATGCATCGGAAGACAAAAATTAATATAAAATCATCCTGCCTGTACTGTATTTTGCTGCAAGAATGGCGAGGAAAGGGATTTCTATTTTGCCTGACGCTGGAACTTTCCAATTTTATATAGACCTGTACTGTAGATAATGAAAATCAACACCCATCCACCCACCCCACACATGAAAATCAAAAGAGAGAGAGAGAGAGAGAGAGAGAGAGATAGAGAGAGAGAGAGAGAGAGAGAGATAGAGAGAGAGAGACAGAGACAGAGACAGAGAGACAGAGATAGCGAGAGACAGAGAGAGAGAGACAGAGAGAGAGAGAGAGAGACAGAGAGAGAGACGTGCGTTTGTGTGCATGTGTGAATATGTGTGTAGACAAGTGCCCAAATGTGTTCCTAATGATTTGCTGCTAAACTGTAAATGTAAGTGTATAAAGAAGTGAATTTTTGTGCATAATATGCGAAAAACACTGTTTGTATTTGTGAATAAGATATTCAGATATCGTTAACAGAAAGCTGTGCATGATGTTGCTCCTTCTTTACTGTTACTGTATCACCAAGTTTTATGATAAAAGTACATGTTCGCAGATCGTCATAGACTTATGTGCTATAGGGAAGAAGTGTCTAAACAGGGACCAGCTTCAGTATAACATAATTTAAAGAACTGAAAATTAGCATATCAAAAATTGATAAGAAAAAGATACAAAATATTATTAACATATTGAGAAAAAAAAAAAATTGGAGATATAAATGCGGAGAAATATATTCACAATGTCAATCATGTACTTACGGGAAATATATATATATATATATATATATATATATATATGGGATAAGTAGAGGGAATATACAATTCACCATGGTCGTGGAATAGGTGATGAGATTCACACAACAGTTTACAACAGTCATTCACGGGCGGTGCCAAGCGGTGAACCGTTTAAATTGAGTGCTGTCTGAACCCAACACCCATGTCGCAGTAGTGGCGAATTAAATTATCCTGTACACAATAAAATTAAAGCCCCAAATACTGCTTTAACCGAGTCGCGACACTTGAATTCAATGTTATGTTGATAATACCTGTCAAAAGAGCACTTCAGATTCATACGGCTCGCCAAAACGGTAAACAGGTTGTCTCTAAGTTCCGTAATTAAGTTCACAACTGACCTTTGCAAGACTTCAAGATTGTGATGAGCACATTGTTATCAGTTTTCCATGGTAAAATCAGCACAGAATACAAAAATATTGGGTCTACAGTAAAAAACAAACCAACAGAAAATAAAAAAAAAAAAAAAAAAAAAAAAAAAAAAATCACCCCCCCCCCCACACACACCCTAACATTTATTGACAACAGTAGTCTGGTTGCTCGTGGGGCATATGGTGGGTCTATGCATGCTATTTATAGCTAAGGTACAGCATTGGCGATTACCAGGGCAAATATGTATTTTTGCAAAATCAACCCTCATTGGATGAAACACTGCAATAATAATTTTTGAAGTTCCTTTCATGCAATTTAAAAAACGTTTATCAGCAAACTATGTTGGTGGTGTAGATGTTTCACCAATGGCTAAGTATAGGGAGTATAAGGGATAGCATAAATTCCCACTCACGCAACTACAAAAATGTGAAATTGCAAAAAGGGGGTGTCGAAGTGCCACTCATCCGGGCGATGGGAGGACCATGTGCATTTTTAATAACACGAAGCATTGGTGTCTACCAGAAGAGGATGGGAATAGGATTTCATTATTGAAGCTAAAGAAGAAAAACAAACAAACAAACAAACAAAAAGAAAAAAAACATTACTAAAATACAAACAAACAAAAAGACAAGAGAGAGAGAGAGAGAGAGAAAAAAACACCCGACAACAAAACACCCCCCCCAAAAAAAATCATTAACACCATAAATTGTGTATTATGTACATGTTCATAGTATTTAGTTTTATCTTTCCCGATATAATATGTAACCATATTCTCTCTTTCGAATTAATTACGTGTTACTGATTGCTTAAATCACTGACGATTATGTATTTTGCGCATTTTTTTTTTTGCTGCACATTTGCAATTGGAGAGTTTGAATATAAAATTGAAATACATCGTTGGATCTGTATATGAGGCATTGACTTGTTTAGTCTGCTGTGAAATTTATCTGAACTGGAAACAATGTTTAAGATAAAGGATTATGCAGTGAGCAACTGTCTCACTTTTAGACGCAGTTGATGATAATTTTTGCGTGCTGGGGATCTCGGCTTTTACCCGCACAATTGAAAGAGATAGCTGATGTAGGGATTATGTAAAAACCATGGGAATTTGACGGGCAATATCACATGGGGGGGGGGGGAAGTCAACACGCACCTAATAGCATCATCTACTTTATGTGATCATGTGTGGACCTGCGCAAGGCAAAGGGCAATGGGTGGTCTCTCACAGAAAGACTAAATGTTCTTTAAAAAATGTTAACTGCTCCTTTCGTAAAAGCATGGCGTTTTAAGGTATTTGAGTGTTACATATATGCTTATATACATACATAAGGACTTTTTCATCGTCTACCAGCATAACCTTTACATGGTGCACTATATCAATCAACGCTTAAAAACAGTTTCTCTTGGTACACCGAAAGAAATGTATTAAAAAACACCTGCGTATAATCGATCGTGCTCTTTCCTACAGACGGTATATTGTCTAATTTAAGCCAAGTTGTTGTTGTTGTTGTTGTTTTGTTTTGGTTTTTTTTTTTTTTTTTTTTTGTTTTTTGTTTTGTTTTTTTGTTTTTTGTTTTTTTTTGTTTTTTTTTTTTTTGTTTGTTTGTTTTGTTTTGTTTTGTTTTTCATCTCTCTAATACAGGGCTTTGACCGCAAGATTTTAACGGTAGTATATCGGTAAACACCACCACCAAAAACAAAAAAAATGTCATGTTTTCCACAGGATTAATGGTTCTTATCGGGGAAGAGGGACCAACACGATATATTTGCAACAAGTACCCCGCACCTAAAACAAACCTTAATTACTGGAATTCAAAGTTAATGTACATATTATTTTTTAGCAATTCTTTTGGCCAGTTACTTTTTAAGTGGGTATCCAAAAAGTAAAGTGTAAAGTACTACTATTTGGGGAAAAAATTCATCCAAATATCAAATGCAATTTCTGACAAAGCCTATTACAGTATATGTCTCCACGAAATATTTCGGCGATTTGTTATAAATCATAAGAAAATGATAAGTCTGAAAGATATCTGTACTGTGTAGACAAAGGTTATTACAAATCAAGTTTTACACGGTGATGGTCTTTGTAGACCCAGGGGAGAAAGATGCGTCTGTAGATCCAGCAGAAATACATAGAAAGTTTAAGTTTATTTCAGTACGCTTACTACGAAATGTCCAATCACAAAAAGGTAAATATGATTGTTTGATTGGACATGGCAGAGGGGCCATGGGATCCTGCACCGCTCCAATTATATCAATATACAAAGGGGATGTAAAATTGCTCATACAAAACACTTAAACGGTTTGCTTTCTATTAGCCGACATGATGAGGCAGCGTCCCCTCGAGAACTATTGAGGCAACTATTAACACGCGTAATGACACATTCCTGCTTTTTAGGTTGCCAAAAGATTGATGGTATCTCATCAGCTTCTGATGATGCAGAATTGTTAAACTCAATCCCAGTGCACTAGTATATGATCGTTTTAATGAAATAGTACAAGTTTCGATTCATGACAGTTTTGATAACTGCAACGCGACCAAAAGCCTATGCAACGTAGGGTTTCAGCAATATCTGGAAAAATACATAGTTTTAGATGTCATTACAAATACTATCACTCGTACATATAAGTGAACAGATTTTCATCCATAATATAAAAAGGACACTCGGGTATGGCGAGGATATTCAGTCGTCCAAGCGTGTCTCCTCATAGTGATTGGGCAGCGGGTAGTCATATTCAATGAGGGTTACTTAACAAGGAAAATAAACTCAAATATGGGGTAGTGTAAGATACAAGGAATGGTACAGCTCAGATGAGTGAGAAAGTCACGGGCAGAAAACACATTTGTGTGTGTGTGGGGGGGGGGGGGCGGGTGGGTGGGTGGGGGAGGGTGTGTGTGGATGGGATATGGTAAGTATTTTTTTGAGAACATCCACTTGTGTTCTCATTCCTAAGTTATGCTTTCAATCTTCAAACGGTTAGTTCCATGAATGCTGGTGCAATTTTTAGGAACATACGTCCTGACATAGCATCGGCTGTGCCTTATTGTAAGTAAACACATAAACTATAACATATCAACCTCTAATTTCATCTGAAATAATTTTGAGTGGGCTGTATAGAGCTCAATGACGGACACATCAGCATTTATCGCGGGTTTATCTTCAGTTGTGTATTTACTGTATCTCAATTTGTTTTATTGTGTATTTAATCTTCTAACATGGCCCCTGTGAAGGAACCTCTGGCTAAGATGGTTGTCGGGTCTTATCGCCAATTTTGCGTTGTCTTTTCACTCCTTTCCTTGTTTTATGGAGTGGTCCCTACTTGTCGTTTTGTCGTAAATCTCATGGGTTTCTAAATTTGTCGTCGTATTGACATATGAACTGTAATTTGGCACTTTCTTTCACATCAAACACTTTCAGTTTCACAGTATACCGAAAAGCGATTCCTACAGACCAATACCTACAGTTCACAAATAGCCAACCCCTAAAACACGAACTCAGAATATTAGTCCATAGGACCAAAAAAATCTTTGCCAATGAAGCAGCCAAATTAAAAGAAATTGAACACCTCAAAACAGTGCTAAGCATCTCCAGTTACACCACATCTGCCTCAGTGACCACACGGGGACCACCCACTGTGCCTCAAGATCCCAGCAGGATGAAGTGGAAGGGCAGCATCACACTGGCATTTGGGGGCCAGGTTACTGATGTCGTATGTAAAATTATACGGAAAGCAGGGGTTGCAGTCCACCATAGGCATTTTTAACGCCATTAGATGCCAACTGGTATATTCCACCGAAGGGTGAGACGTCACGAGTGGTGTAACAGATTTAGTGTGGAGACTTTGAGGCTTCCTATGTCGACGAAACTGAAAAGAACCCCAGCGAACGAGTAGCTGAACACCATCGCACCTCGTCTTCTGTATACGAGACACTCGTTCTAAGAACAAGATGTGTCTGTCCTATATCAAGACGCAGACTGGGTCCGTAGGGGAGAGACAGAGTCCATACACATCTCCAAACAGATACCATCCTTCAACCGACACTAAGACCAGCACACTCTCCCTTCCATTAATTCAATTCCAAATCCGCAACTGTAACTTGATTTTTTTGTATGCATTTTAGTTCTTCTGTACTTTCTGTTTCTAGGCCAAGTAATAAAAACATGTATCTTTTCTGTTTTTTTTTTTTTTTTTTTTTTTTGGTAATATTTAGTCTTTAATTCAGTTGAACAATTATATGACAAAGGTAGTAAGTGATACGCCACACCCCTAAATATACATTTTCCCATTCAATCAGATTTAATATGTGCATCATTCACAAATAATTTTAATTGTATAGAGGTATTGAATATTCTCCTTTTTGTCAACGTTTTTCGTTATTGATGGATTGTATACCATTGAGGAATTATTTTAATTATACGGAGATATTGAATATTCCCGTTTTTTCAACGCTTCCCAAAGTTTGTGCATTTGACAGGATAGTATTATTGCAGGATATTAATCAGCTGTCTCAATTTGAAAGTCATATACATGGTTTTATTGCTTTACAGCTTATGATGATTATGAGGGATACTAGAGAGACATTACCTCTTCAGCAAAACCATTTTATTTGGTAAATATATAAACTTATGACTGATATCGACTGCAATTTTAACTTCCCAATGGACCATCCCAACCCCATGATTAGGATATGGGAAGTGGGCCGAGTGTAAAAGATCTCATATTACAGTGGAGAGTAAGACTTTAACTAGTGGTCAACTCGTCTACCGTCAGCCGCTAACTGATTAGTCCAAATTTGTAAAACTTCATATAAATTTGAATCTACCTTTAACTAAATTCAATGGAATCATTCCTAATTTTTAACTGAGCGATAATTGAAAGCTAGTCTTCACTAACTAACAAACTAACTAACTAACTAACTAACTAACTAACTAACTAACTAACTAACTAACTAACTAACGAACGAACGAACGAACGAACGAACGAACGAACGAACGAACGAACGAACTAACTAAAAAACTAACTAACTAACTAACTAACTAACTAACTAACTAACTAACTCACTCACTCACTCACTCACTCACTCACTCACTCACTCACTAGCTAGCTAGCTAGCTTACCAACTAACTAACTTACTGGAGAGATAAATAGATAGATAGATAGATAGATAGATAGATAGATAGATAGATAGATAGATAGATAGATAGATAGACAGACAGACAGACAGACAGATAGACAGACAGACAAACAAACAAACAAACAAATTAATGAATAAATACTAAAAAGGCAATGACCTTGCAAATGTAGGCCAAAGTAACAGATTAAATACCATGTGCAATAAGTAAGTACACGAGTGCAATCCCGCCGTAATGTTAAGTGGGGAACCACCATTATATTAACTGTACATTCTCATATTTGCATATAGGCGTATAACTTTTGTGCTGTCACTTTTCAAAATAAAGTGTTCCGTTGGTGTTGTGCAGACCCCTTTAATTGAAAACACTGAAGATAAAAAAATGCGAGTCTATAGATAGAATCAAAAGTTATGCCAGTGTTCACCTGTCATAACCAGAAAACACGTGCTGCGAGCATGGCTTGCCAGCATTACGTAACTGTCTATGAATATGTGATTCGCCCTCTGTTGATAAATTCATCATGGAAAAAAACATTTGTCAAACCAAACAGCAAAAACAGGCTGATAACTTCCTATAATAGTCTAGCTGAAACAGTTGGCTAATTACAGGAAAATGACCCCAAAAGGTGTCAGCACAAGACAACCAAGAAGCATTTAGTGCGGTAACCTGCACCTGATTGGTTGCAATGGTGTATCCATACCTTTATTATGCAAATGACAATAAACATTCATGTTAATTATACATATGCAATACTGACCCATACAGGTGTAATACTGGGAAAAAATTCAGCTAACTGCTACACTTTTGGAAAGATAACACTTTTTCTATGCACTATCACGATGGCTTCCATGTGCAATTTTAAGTGCTTTAATCTGACCCCACCAATTAATAAAATTCATTATTGTTTCTTCGAAGATTTGATTTCACCTCAAGTTTTTTTCACTTGGGTTACATTATTATTATTATCTGTTTTCAACAAAATAATACAGCTTGCCAGAAAAGCGTGGTCCGTGAAGCTACATTGACCTTGCTACCCCCCCCCCCCCCTTAAAAATGATGGCTGCTGAGTGGTACAAGCCACCTCATTGCTGCTCTAATAAAAAAAAATTTATTGATGATACACACTTGTTTGTACACATATATGTGATCCTTGTTCTCACCATCAAGTAGTAACAAGACCACCATGATCACTTTGTAATCTTTCCTTAGTTTCTATCTTCAAATATCAAGTAGTTGGGGGCTTTTTTCAGTTGTTTTAAAATATGCAAGGATTAAAGTCAATTTCAACATATTTTCCATTGAAAAATCATTCATCCCCATTCAACTTTCTTTTAAATTGGATAATTTAACCTGAATACCAATTTAAAATTCACTCTTTTTCATTTTTTCCCAAAATACGCAAATATCATGGTTGTTTTGATTAATACATAAAAAAATCTGGCAATGTATCCTATTGTAAACCATTGACACAATTTAATTGTTTTATTTTACATAAAAAATGAAGATAGCCATCTCAAATGGTATGATGTGACAAATATAAGTGATGAAGCAACATTTAGAGCGAATCAGCTTGGTATGACGGTGAAATTTTAAATTCCATCTGTCAGCATCAGTTTTCCGTCAGTGATGAGGCCACATTATATTTACTGTATATTCTCATATTAGCATAACGGCGTATAACCTTAATTGCGTCACTTTTTTTAAAGTATGCAGTTGGTGTTGTGCAGACACCTTTCATTGAAAACATTCAAGATAAAAAAGGCGAGTCTATAGATATAATCAAAAGTTATGCCAGTGTTTACCCCTAGCCAGATAACACGTGCTCCGAGCACGGCTTGCCAGTATTACGTCACTGTATATATGAATATGTGATTCGCCCTCTGTTTATAAAATTCATCATGGAAAAAATGTCTGTCAAACCAAACAACACAAACAGGCTGATAAGTTCATGCAATAGTCTGGCTGAAACAGTTGGCTAATTACAGGTAAATCACCCCCAAAGGTGTCAGCACAAGACAACCAAGAACTATTTAGTGTGGTCACCTGCACTTGATTGGCCGCAATGGTGTATTCATACCAGTAACGGGCCCAAGCCGGCTCTTTCTTTCTTTCTTTCTTTCTTTCTTTCTTTCTTTCTTTCTTTCTTTTTTTCTTTCTTTCTTTCTTTCTTTCTTTCTTTCTTTCTTTCTTTCTTTCTTTCTTTCTTTCTTTCATTCTTTCTTTCTTTCTTTCTTCCTTTCTTTCTTTCTTTCTTTCTTTCTTTCTTTCTTTCTTTCTATCTTTCTTTCTTCCTTTTTTTTAAGTGCAAAACCTTGGCCTTAAAGCTTGACCAGGAAAGTTGTAATGCTTAAATGTGGCTCGCGTGCGTCTGCCTATCAATGGAGCACAACAATATTTCAATTGGTGAATAATTGTTGAAGACATGGGGGGTGGGAGGTTATTATAACATGGTGTTGTAAGAAAAGTGTTTGTTTTCAAAATTCAAATATATCAAAGTTCCTGACAGTTGCCTAACCATGCACAGTAACACTAAACAAATCAGGATTATAACGGGACAGGAACGCACAGGAAAAGCATGAAAGTGGGGAACAGATTTATGTTATTCATTGTATGGCAGTGTTGTAAGACAATTAACTTGTTGAGACAAACATGGCACCTTTATACATGCTAGGTGAACCATGTATGCATCACTAGACACATGTATATCCATACTTCACTGTCGAAACACACAACGTAACGTGACACCTAACATCCAGCTAAAGCGCGATAATGGGTAACGTCATCACTGTTTTTGTCTCGCTCATACCCAAATAATACTTAACAGAAGATACTTATGTTACCTTTTGTTTTCGAAACAGATTTTTTTTCTTGCGAATCTATTGCTCAAATTCCTGTTTTCCCATATACCAAACGTACACAATTTTTGTTCTCATGCTGTGAATCATATAATTTCTTTGGCCTTTAATTGGTCATCACGGCTCATATTAAGTTAGTGAAAAGACCTGTATCAGTGTTTTCCTGATTTTTGACCGAACTCGACAGCAAACGACAAAACGGTGGTTTGAAATAACAAATCGTCGAAGTTCAGCGGATTCGAAAATCAAAGCCTTTAATATAAGCCTTTTCCCTAATTTAGCATACGGAGTTTTCACAAAGAACACAGCAATTATCTTATTCTAATAGTTCTATGAGTTTTATATACAGAGCAGAAACGTATTTGGGATTAGAGCGATAGATTCTTAGAAAAAAAGGAGAAAAAAAAACATGTACAGGGTACAAGGTAAAGAATAAAACAATATGTACGTATACTATTTAAAAGTTTCGTATTCTCCATGAAAATTTACGAGTTCCTCAGGTATAACTGTTTTACGTCAGAGACCCACCCTCAAGGCATCTGTCAAATATTCTTGAGATAAACACGTTGGATATGATAATACGCCTGTCACAGATAGTTTAATATAATTGCACGTGCACATGCTGATGTACCGCATAGTTTTGCTTTCCTGTCACGATTGTTTTCATTTTATGTACTTAGTTGATGAGCGGTTGGCGGAAAAACAAGTTGATTTTCGTATATTGGTCTTAAAGGTTCGAATTAGGTTTCAGTTAATGTCATCATTTCCTGTTGTGTTGAGAAAAAAAATTACATAACAGAATAAACTTGTATCAAATTTCTATTTTTGTCGACTGATATATCAGCTAGACAGTCTTGCTCCGCTCAAGCACCAGGGGCGTAACGTTTGGTTATAGTGTCGTATGTCAGTCAATATACGGCCGCCTATGGTGAGTGTGGGTTTTTTCCGGGGGGGGGGCTGTTTTTGTTTTTGTGGATACAAGGAAAATACTTTTCAGCCACTGCAGACCATGCCTGTGTCCTGTGGATTCATGGACTCCTTTAATTGGAAAAGCGGTAAATATCTTTGACTCAATACTATTCAAGAGATCACAGGCGGCGAACAATATCCCAATATTTAAGGACTATCAGCCATGTGCTCTACAATGGTTAATATCTCTGGGTTTTGCTGGGGGATTTCTTGATAAGTCTTATAATATTTTAAATATACATTTGTGTATAGCTTGGGGTGTATAATGCTGGTTCAAGTTGTGTTCAGTTGTGTGTATACATTTACGTATGAGTCCGTTTAGTCCCTATGTCAGTTGTCTTACCGCTTGGTAGACGACAAAAACATGGAACTCTTTATGCAGATTTGTATTGTGTAGCGATAGCCTAATCGGAAACACGGTACACAAGAGTAGCACTCGTGAACTCCCATCTCTGAGGCACATTTCAATGGATCGTAATGTAATTGCTCAACAAAACACGTTGCAAATTTGTTTTCTTTAGAAATGAATAGGGTGTGTGGGATGACATAAAAATAGGCTCAAATTAATGTCTTGCGTTTTAAGGCCACACAAACCGGAATGTAAGCTCTTTCTCAAATGTAAAGTAACCAACCACTTGTCCACATTAGGCCGGTGGAGATAACTCAACATACTGCTCATTTAGATTTAAAAAAAAAGTTTAACTGTTGTTACAAAAATATAATTGCCAAATACAACGTTGACACAATACGAAACTCGCTAGTGTGTAGAACTCACCAGTGTCTAGTGCTTGAGATTTCTCAACTGGTCTTCCTCGGCAAACCATTTTGCACATGTCATTCTTACGGATAGGCAGAATCGTTTGGCATCGTCTGCATTCACTCGTCTTTGTACTTTCGGCTGGTAGCTTCTCCTTCCAAAAACCAGGTTATTCATGTTTGGGTTATGTGATGTGCGTTTGCCAAAAAAGAGTCCGGTATCTTCAGGTAATTGGTCTTCTAGAGGTTCTGTGCTCGCTTGGCGTGACAGCAAAATGACAGTCAAAGAACAAGCAAGGATCACTATTCTCATATCCATAGTGTGCCTGGAATCAGAAAATAAAAACGAAAAACAAAAAACCTTTTTTTAACTGAATTATCTGTCACGGGAAGCTTGAGTTAATTTATGTCGATGTCAGGACACAAATCTCCCAGTCCGTGATGAAGTTTGAAATTATCGGCGAAAGACATACTGCCCATGCAAATTTACCTAGGATATGGACATGTCTCTGCTTTATAATGAAAATTAATCATTTTGGATGGACTTGTGTAAAAAAACAAGGAGTTGTGAAATAGAGGTACTGCCAGCAACATCTTAAGTACCTACGTGACTAAGAGAAAACACCATATGCTTATAATTTATGACTAGGTAAACAATTTCAAATAATTCAATTATTCTTATTACAGGTAATCATCATTATTACCGGCAAAAATCCATATTATCTATTCAGTGGCCGTTGTTTGAAATTCGAATTGGACTATCAATTGCAAGAATGAGAGTGCAGGTTCACGAAGTAATAGCTGATCTGTGTTTCCTTGAGTTAACTTATTGGATGCGCACTAGTGATAGTTTGTGTCCCTCAATAGACTCGGCTGAGTCGGATTAAGAGGCATACCCTTGTGTCATCTGTCACACAACATCTTAATCCAAGGAGTGCGTTGAGAAATTGGTTGCCTCTGCAAGAGTGTACCCAGAAAGGGTTAATTAAGTAGCTCTGACCTACGAGACGTCCACTGACACTTAATGGAAACATTTGTGTTATGATTCCGCCGGATGCCCATGTATCTACCGTTTTAAATTAGTTGTCAAATTACTGCTTAACGGCTGGTAAGTGACCACACGCTACCTCTACAGACAATTTGTAAGTTCTATCAGGCTTAGCCTTTGCTATCTCAAACCATAACTGTGCGACGGACACACATGTGTCATGTCTCCTTTATTTATTGCACTGACTTGTGTAAATGTCCTCGCTGGGCTAAGGTTCCGTTGGATCTTAAACATGAATCCGGCCACCGCCCGGAATATGTCTCATTTTGACATTAAGTGGACCAGTCAGTCCTCTTTTTTCGAGCTGGAATATTTCATGAAATTACACATATTTTCCAGGTCAAAAAGATCACTTTCGTCTATTAGGCAAATATGTCAAATAATCGTACAGTCAGTTACAAGTGGATATATCTGGCACTGCAGGAAAATTTACCCTTCCACCACAGTTATTATGCTCGTCAATCCACGTAATTTGCTAGAGTGTATTTCATTTTGTACTGTGCTAATTTGAACAAATTCCAAGCAGCCAGGAAATAGGTATCTTCGAGATTCGAAACGGTGCCCCAGAGCTAAAATTTACCTGTCATGGCCAAGGTCCTGTTGGCTTTTTACTTCCTAGGACGCCAATTAAGATGAAAGGGTCTGAGAGAAGGTAAGCCAAATATTAAGGCCATATATTGAAACAAACCATTAATGGTTATTCCATCAAACCTCTCTTGTTTTACAGGCATAGTACGTTCTATACATTAACAAGTAACATTTTAAAAAATTTGACCTCAACAAGTTCTAATGTTTTCGGGGATTTATCCTTCACATCAACGGCCGTGAGAGATTAAGACCCTATGCACAGATCTGGTACAAACATATGTCAATACGATGGAAGGTTGAAGAAAAAAAGGGTTTTGTTTACAAAGAGTATATATATATATATATATATATATATATATATATATATATATATATATATATATATTATATGTATATATATAAAGATTAAGACCCTATGCAAAGATCTGGTACTGCACAGATTTCCTTAGGAATAAAGGCTGAATAAAATGAATGGTTTTGTTTACAAAGAGTATGTATATATATATATATATATATATATATATAGATATGTGTGTGTGTGTGTGTGTGTGTGTGTACGTATAAGAGAGATAGAGAAAAATGCATCACAGTAATTGGTGCTGGCCAGTAGGACGGCTTCGTCAGAACGTGACATACTCTCAAACTTTTATATGGACATACGGTGAGACAGTGACCCATTGGAGCCCCTAGCGTGCTCAAATGTTTTAGTGTACATAAGGATCATGTATATATCAATATGTGAGGATAATTAGCTTATATTCATTCATAGGGTTCTTTGTTCCCGACTGAATGTGTGAAAGAAACTGCACATGGACTGACAAGGTTTTTAACGATAAACAACGCTGCTCCCACTACCAGGACATATATCCATTTGTAGGTGAACTAAAAAGGACTGCGTGGAAGGGCAAGAGAGCTTTAAGCTCTCTTGCCCTGCCATGCAGCGGTATAATAGACGTCCTAAAATACGATTTTGTACTTGGGAGCGCAATTAAAAGGTGCTGCCAACATGAAGTACACCACTTTGAATTATTCAACCTGTACGTGCTGTTTACCAATACCGGCTGGTGTAATGATGGTCCATAAGTGCATGTCCTACACAAAAGTTGCCTATCTGCAGATAATGAGGGCTGAGCTATAATAAACACCCTAAATCTAATGTGGTAGAAATGCCCACTGGTGAATACTTGTACTGCTGTCGTATGGCAAAACCACCTACTACATTTTTTACGAAATTTTGATTTTTCTGCATAAAATGACTTCAAATCCACCAAACTTAATGCCAGCAAAAAGTTAGAGCATGAACTATCAATTAACCTAGAGTTATCGAATACATCAATAAGACGTATCTCCATGTTTTTGTAACTTGTGCATGGCAAAACCACGTATGGAGCTTACGTAATGTTGCCATGCATTCACGTGACCACGCTCGGCGCTTACGTGTTTCTGCCATACGTGATGCGCAACCTTCGTGAATGTCACCGTGGTCACAACCCACAGTGAATGCGACAAAGCGTCAACGAATTCGGGTCCTGGTCACCAAAGTTAGCTTTACCTGAACTTGAATGTGTAGAGGGGCTGTATTTTTGCAAACTGAACCCCTATGATAAATGTCCATATGCAAGGGGCTTAAGTAGCAAAAACTAGACCCCTGCTACACGTTCACGTTAAGCTTCATATAGCCTAGCTTTACCTGGCTACTGGGACACCCAGGCGTACATAATTAAATATGCTGTCTGCGTAACTATGCATTGATCTGATGTTAACTCACTTTTAGAAGTTAAATTTATAGTTGAAATCTTTGGACTATGGGATTTTCTAAAAAAAAAAGAAAAAGAAAAAAAAAAAAGAAAAAAAAAAATCTTTTTCTCCCATGACTCAGCGTTTTAAAATACTGAGGTGTTTATCCTGTCAGGGATATGGCAAGTGGAATTATTCTTAGTATTTCATATGGACGGAGACAGTTGGCGTGCTTTTTTTTATTGGGCAAGTTTATCTCTCCCTTTCAGAGTTGGAGTGTTCATTCGTTGTTTCATGCATGGTTCCTTAATAATAATAATAATAATAATAATAATAATAATAATAATAATAATAATAATAATAATAATAATAATAATAATAATAATAATAATAATGATAATGATGATGATGATGATAATAATAATAATAATGATAATAATAATGATCATGATGATGATCATGATGCTTATAATAATGATAAGGGAATTGCGTCATTTAACTGTGGTATCTGATTTTTAAATTTTCAAGGTGAAATGCACCGACTTGCTTTATTGGCTTTAACACCGCTTCGACATTATAAACTTTCGCACGCATAACATTCCTATGTTCAGGAAATGGGTTTTGAACTAGTCTCCTTGCATGCACGAACCAAGCCTAATAAATGCAAACGCATTTGTGTTTAACTTGGAATCCCTACTTCTAAATCCATTTTCGAAAGAAAATCTTACACTAAGGCCCGATATTTAGTTTTACGAAATATTGAACATTGAAACCACCTATACTCCGCACGTTATTTTATTCAATGCCAGGTTTGGCGTGAGTCAACAGCTTTCTGCGGCGTGCTTTAACCGCAAGGTGCTCAAAGTATGCCGGGGAAAGCTGCTGACCTGCACTTTTTCCATGGGAATATAGGCATGTTGGCACTTGAATGGAAGGTCTTTAGAAGAGGAATTGGAATCTGCGATCATGATTGTGATTCAGATTCATCAGTTCGACTTAAGACTTAAGTCGAGGCTGACAGTGAAGAATTAAGCTATTTGTAAGAATAGGGGGACAAACGTCCTCTTATTTTACTGTTATTGACAAGAGTCACAGTGTGTGAATTAACAACATGTGACATAAAAATGTTTTAGTTCCTTAATCGACCGATGCTTTGGGTAACTTTTAGAAAGTAGCTGTGTAACTGAAGGCCGGGAAGTGTGTAATTTTGACATACGATTTCCAATTGATAGGATTATATTCTTGTAATTCTTGTAATAAATGATCCGATTTATGAAGCTAAATTATATAATTATTTTAATTGAATTGTGTACGAAAGATGTGGGGCTAGACAAGAAAAATCCGAGATGTCCATGCAGGTATTCGAAGCTAGAGCTCACTCGTGAGTCAAGTACCTGGCATCGAAATTCTTAACTGTGTGGTCAAAGGAGAGATACTGTAATTTGGTAAAAAAGTCACATGCTAAAGTATATTATTAATTTAATAGTCTGACAACAAGTACGTATACCGAAGTAAACAGACAACTTTTTATACAGAAAATGTGCGGGACTTTCTCTAAAGACCTCAACAATACAAAAACATTTGCCGAGGGCTTTCAACTGGTATGGTGGCACAATTCCAGACTAAATAAACAGCTTTCCTCGGCATGGTTTTCAAGCGTTGTACTACCAGGAAAGCTGTTGACCCAGGTCACTCCTCTCAGCTGAAACTAATGACTTAAAGGTTAGGTTTGGTGTTACCTGAAAATATTTAAAGGGCTTGAAATTGAAATCACTATAATGGTTTTTGTAAGCGCAACTTGGCGGCGAACAAAGAGTTGTGGCTCTGATAAGCAACATTTCATCTGTTTGCTATAAGTTGATCATACCTCGCCCTCAAGCTGCGATCTTTACTATCAATGTTTTATGATCATAAAAAAATCGAATTTATATGTCATCAAACACATTTTTTTGTCCATTAATATCTCATATTAGGATTCATTCGAAAAGAAAAATAGAACACATATCAATTTCCTGGGAAATATTTATGTTTATGATACAAAATTGGAGATACGTGGTTTTATCATACAGGAGGGCTATCTGTATGGCAAAACCACGTATCGTTTTATATATATATATATATATATATATATATATATATATATATATATATATATATATATAAATATCATTTTGTTTATTTACCAAAATAGATATAAGCATGAATGTACCATTTACGCACCTACAGATTGGTGTTACATAATGTACCCATCCGCGTATTCCTGCTCAAAGGCAAGCTTACAAACTTTAAAGCAGCTTTTCTCAAAATCTTCTCATGTGGAGATACGTGGTTCTGCCATGTGAGGGCAGTGTATACCCTTTTATATTACGTTGTTTATTTTTCCAGCGGCAATATACCTGCCATCCACAATCAAAATTGTGGTTCCATTACAAACCTAAACTTTCCGAAAGTTAAGGTTCTAAACAGAAATGTTATTTTGGCCCACTGTGCAAGGTACCCGCCCTACAGTAACCTTTCTTACCCCTGATTTGAGAGGGACTGTCAGAATGTGTTGTCACGTTTCCTACCCCTTGTGTTGCGAAAAAGGTATGAACTTGCCCCCAAAGTACATGCCCCTGTAAGATATATTCATATGTTGATTTGAAAGGTTTTTTATGTGAATCCGTGTCAATTTAGAAAAGATCTGTGCGGTGGTACATCATTTTTGTCTGTTGCTTGAGAAGTACATATTTACTGCATTTTCAGTTACCCCTCAAGCATTCGTTTCAAGTAACATCGATCACATAATTGTTCTCTTGACCTGTAAATTTACTCAATGACAATAAGAGTTTTTTTATAGAAATATTATATTGCCAATATTGAATGAGGATAGAGATTATATTGATAGGTCTAATTCAATAAACATCTCTACCATTTGCTTCTTTTGTTTGTAGCTTGTATTGGGCAGTATTCAGTGCGTGAAAAACACGCGCAGAGAAAGCCTCTTCAGATGTTATAACATTTTCCGAATGCCTTTGGAAAGCCACCTTCAGGACAGCTCAAACGTTCTCAAACGTAGAGGATTTTATCAAGATTGGCACAGCTTGGAGCAGCTGTCCGGAAGGTGTCTGGAAAAAATCCATTGCTAAGCATTGGCCTGTTCACTGACACTTTGGTCTCGCGTGGTAGCCAGAAGTCGTTATTTGGTGTTTCCAAGGACCCACTGCTGACCGTGTTCAGCTCTAGTTTAAAGGCAGCTACAATCCAACATTATAAACTAAAACATCAAGTCCTATGTATGTTGATTGTATATTACGGCAAAAAAAAAAAAATAAATAAACAAAAAATAGAAATAACATAGCAGAAAGCACAGAATGATCCAGAGCAAGTCAAGGTTTTCACAGAGATGTCTGTGAAAACTGTATTTTCATTTCATGTTGAGGATTTCTTGTTCTTTCAAACCAGATTAAATGCCAATACTTTCAGACTGAAAAAATAGGTTGTAGGTTTGGTGCCTGTGCATGAGGTTACAAATAAACAGTCGGGGGGGTGGGGGGTGGGGGGTGGGGGGTGAAGGTGGATACAATGTAAATCGGAGCCCTGCACATTAGCATCTACAAATCTGCAAATCTATAGATTGCCTTGGAGTGACCCAGGGCCAAAAGAAAACAACAAAAGAAAGATCAGGGGCTATAATACATACTTCCTGGATTTATGTAGTCATCGCATGCACTTTAGCGTGCAATGTTGAGTCGGTTTCGGAAGAACACAAGTATTCCATAGGACACCTTCAAGCCGTGCCACAACCGTCCAGAATTTCTACCTTTAATAACAATGAAACTCTATTGAAGAAAGCATTCCTAAAGCGCCCAGAAGATATCACAACCTCAACGCCTGGGACATAGGTTTTGAATATTTAAATCCAACCCTGAAGACGTCTCCATGAACTTAGCATGGTTGGACGTATATTACAAGCAGCGCACTGCGTTAGATTTATATCATTTAGGCCAACCTTTTTCTTCGATGTTCGCATTTTTGTGTTCGATTGATACTTTCAAACTCTAGGTCAGACACGGCACGTGCGCTACACTTCTTTTGACACAGATATCAGTCATAGCTGTCATTTTTTTCATGCCAGGCTCATAGCAACTTCCATTATTTTGAGTAGCAGTGGTGACAATGTTAAGTATTGCATAGCAATATTTAGAGCCCCACCAGGGAATAGATACCGAAATTGATACTTGATTGGTGTGGATGTGCCGGTATGGGGAATATGGACCAGATAATCCAAAACTCGATGGTAGTCAAAGGTGAAGGTCAAGGTCAGAGTAACCCTCTTCTGATGAGCGACGCACCCCTGTCATCTGAAGAGAGTCTAGGTGTTATGCTACGGGAAATACATGTATAGTCCGGCCAAACTTTGTTGGGGGACGGAAAGGGGAGAGGATGGACGGAGGGACAGACGGATGAAAACAGTGTAAGCCTACAGCAGCTGATATACAAATAATAAACTTCGCTAGCTAAGAATCAAAATCTTCCAATAGTGTATTCTGGTGCTTGATTGGTCCTATTTTCTTCGATAAAGAACTCGGTCAATAGCCGCATACCGGGGTCAGTCTTTTGTGCCGTATTAGTTTTTACCTGTTCTTTGACCAGATGGTCAATAAATTTATTGCCTTGTTTACAATCCTGTCCTCTACCTAGATTCTGACAGTGGTTTATGCTACAACCCGAATTTTTCAAAGGGAACCCGAATGACGTATGTCATATTTTACGTATTACATTTTTTTTTGCATACATTCATGATGTGTATGACTTAGGTAAGACGCTTAATTTAAATATATGTGCAGAGATACAGCATAACAGTGACACTATTTGAAAAAAAAAAGCATATACATGTATGTATATATAAGCCCACATTGTGCCCGCCTCTCAGATGGAACCACCGAGAAACAAAACCGAAATTGTGGTAACTTCAATTTTTAAAATGCAAATGTATACCAAACCTTTCTTTCTCTGTAAATAGTATATATATAGTAATCGAATTGGGTAACATTATGGGAGATTCCTTTGTAGGCCATTAGTGCCATTATCACTTGATACCTCCTTGTGTAAGATAGCGGTTACAAATCAAGTTGCAGTATAATGTAAGGACAACCTTAAAAATGATGAACTTGTTTATTCAGTCACATGCCATCGTTTCACATGTGGACCATAAATACCTTATCTAAAAAATGCTTACCAAGGCACGTGTGCGTTGTTGTGTATTTCAATTCTGTGACCTAGAATAGTCTCTCTCTCTCTCTCTCTCTCTCTCTCTCTCTCTCTCTCTCTCTCTCTCTCTCTCTCTCTCTCTCTCTCTCTCTCTCTCTCGCTCTCTCTCTCTCTCTCTCTCTCTCTCTCTCTCTCTCTCTCTATATATATATATATACATATATATATACATATATATATACATATATATATATATATATATATATATATATATATATATATATATATATATATATATATATATATATATATATATATATATATATATATATATATATATATATATACATTAAGATAGAGGACTTTCTATATAAATTGAACAGGAATTGCAACGGTTAAGTGATAGAATCCCCCAACAGAAAATAAATAAATAAATGAATGAATGAATGAATGAATGCATGAATGAATGAATGAATGAATAAATAAATGAATAAATAAATAAATAGATAGATAAATAAATAAATAAATAAATAAATAAATAAATAAATAAATAAGTAAATAAATAAATAAGTAAAATAAACAATATGTTTCTTAATTCCTTGGCATCTAAGTTCGTCCACCTTTGGTTTTTTAAGTATTTTGCAAATCTAGTTTTCGCGAATTCCCAATAAAATGTACAAATTATTTGACACATTGACATATTCTAAGTTTGTATTATAAACACCTGCTAAAACTGTGCGAATAATTATGCGAGCAATATTAAAATGAAGGGAACGGGCATGCAGAAAGACGTTATCGAACAAATTTATCTCGAATGTACCTATACGAATGGACATTAATGTTCCCAAAACGATTGGTTTAAGATGAATATCTTGGGAGTCATTTTCTGTGGAGGTAATGACTTCCATTGCCTACGTATTGTAGTCTATTAAAACGTACATTTGAGTCGCCCATGTCATATGCGACGTCTTGGAACTTGAAGCCGACGGAAAGCAAGTAAGTAACATTCACATTACATGTGTCTGGATTAGACTCATAAAATCCATTTCTACGAAAAGTATGATTGGTTTATTACGGTCGAATGTTAGTAGGTAGGCTGCATTGTGTTGAACTAAAAGGGTGTGGCCACTCGTATACTTGTTGCATAGATCCGATCAGATATAACACATGTGGGATACTAATTTTTAAAATCCGGGAACAAAATGTAAACTACTGACCTAATAAATCTCATTCCCATGAGATGTGCTCTGGCTAAAATGACATTTGATGTCTCACTGAGGTCTTACCCTTACAATTAATGTCATTTTTTTCTCTCATTTCTGAAATATATGGGTACAATGATATGCGTTTAGCATTCAGTTGATAGTGAACAATGGTCACAGGCGCGCATGCAGTAGTTTGAGTTTGTCTTGTGAAACGTTTAGACAAATTGTAGCAAATTGCATGATGTGCGGTATTTATCAAACGCTCCACTACAATGCGTTGTGTGTGTGTGTGTGTGTGTGTGTGTGTGTGCGTGTGTGTGTGTGTGTGTGATATAACCTACCCATCTAGCCAGGGTGTGTCCGCTGCCAACTCTATCTACTTGATGTGAATGCGTGATGCATTACCGTTGCAAGTTAAGCCACACTTTCAAACGCTCGAAAGTCATCACTATTTTTATTAAAGATTGGTCTTCTAATGATGACAGGGACTATATATATATATATATATATATATATATATATATATATATATATATATATATATATATATATATATATATATGTATATATATATATATATATATATATATATATATATATATATATATATATATATATATATATATATATATATATATATATATATATAATTTGTCTTCCTCAATTGTGGACATTTTATACCGAAATATATTTGATACCAACATAAAAATAACACCACCCTTTGACATGTTACCACGGCAACTTCATATTGCTAAGCATTTCCTATGTATGTAGTTTTTCTTTGACTCAATACATAATTCATATGGTGATATTGAAACAGAGTGTAGCAAGTTGAGGTTATGCAAACTATGGGAATGGTGGAAGCCAGCTGCGGGTGGGAGTGACATTTGGACCTAACACAAGATTGAGTGCCTGACAATTTACGCTGTAACGTGCAGGATATTTGTACCCAAACTTCATCTTCCTATTATGTTTCTCATCAATTCCAACCAGAGCAAACTTACCACGTTTCTGTCTAAGCGAGTAAACTTGCAAATAATATTATTGGCGATATTACTATTTGATCACGTGTTACTAAAATTAGGATCAGTCATTTCCACGACCAAAACAGACATGTAAAGACACATATTTTGTTTATATGACAATGAGATATGTTGGCTATAAGTATATACAGACGTTATTGACAGAAACCAGGTTACACCTGGAAGCTAAGTCGGAGGTCCCCAATACATAAACACGTTATTGGCACTCGTAGCCGGGCACTACGTCGGTTTGACATACATATCAAACAATTCCCGTGTTCTACAACTCGAAAACAATTAATCACACATATAACAGCAGACCACACTTTTGATCTTTGGCACTCGACATCACAATTCACATACACAGGCGCGATCTAAATGATTAAGACCAAAATATGAAGCATGGATATTCCTTTCAAGCCAGCTTTATTAAAACTTGTGGAGTAAAGATAATACTACCTATACCGGTAGTGTCAGCTAAGGAAACGCAGTCATCATCATCTCTAGCTGAGGCCATATTAGGACAAGACTACATCTGTCGAATAACAGGTGTTTATCAGACAAGTGCAGTCTGGCCCTGGTATTCAGTTGCTTACTGATTGTGGCGAGACGCAGTCTCACCACAGTATTTAAGAGAATCGACAAGTTTTTGTCAGATAACGCCTGGTGTATTGGGAGTAACTGCTGATTCTTCAAAATTGCCACAAACGAACTTCATTAACACACCATTTGGAGCATCTCTGTGCTTGGGTATGCTGAGACCTGTCTCCCACAACGGTAACCTTTAGTTGCGGCATGCGCACTTTAACACAGGATGCTCGCTCCAATTAATCCCTCCCTTTTGACCAAAATGTTCTGAAGTTACGCAACGCTGCTAGATTCATAGTCGTTATAAACCAACCTTTCATTTAGGCGTCACCTTGCTTGTGGCTGCAGAGAATATAAAAATGTCTTAGGTCAGCAGCTTTGTTTCGCGTGCTTTGGGCACAACTCGCCCAAAGTGCGCTCGGGAAAGTTGTTGGTTCTGCCAACACTAGATAGTGAAGAGAATTTAAGCATGCACGACCATTGGGACCACGATTTTGTGTATATGACAATTGATATTAGCGAACTGGGAACAAAGCTTGAAAACATATGGCAAAAGTTATTGTCTTCGTTATTTGTGTCCCAATTTGAGTTGGGACACCACACTTGTGAGAAACTCTTAAATATGTGTAGCTCAAAATCGCCATGCATGGCTTAAGTTGACATATCATCTCTGTGTCTTCAATGTGATATTTTTAATGAAAAAAAAAAAAAAAAAAATTGGCAACACAGTGGCAGACAGCATAGATCATAAAGACATTTAAGATATACCAAGGAAAACACACAAATATCAGATTTTTACATAAGAAGTTTAACTGTGACCCTCTCTTCGGAGTAAAGCAAGGATATATGTCCCAACTTGTTCCAGTTGTTGTGGGACAACAGAACAGAGCATAAAGGGATCCCATTCAAGAGGTAAAAAATAAGGAAAGTTGTTTTTGTGTGTCTTTAAGAGCTATACCATAAGACACTATCAATATTCATCCCCAAATGGGATGCTGGACAAATCAACAGAATTATCAATCAGTTCTTGTAGCATTTTGTCTCTGCAATTTTTTGTTAGCTGTTCCATTTATATATTGCAAGCAACAAACCGATTTTGGAGACTTCTATTCCGTTTTATCTGTGGCTCTTTACCTGTCAAAGTACCTTGGTGGAGGGTATGTTGGTGATTCGAGACAGAGGTACCATAAATTTTATTATTTTTTTAACTAAAAAACTTGAACTAATCTATTAGTATTGTAGAACATTCTACTCATTGTATTAGAAAGATAAATTCAAGGTCACCAATTGTTTCGTTTCCTGCGCTTTGACACGGGCGTTAAGACAATTGGATTGTCTTCTCTACTAACATATATATATATATATATATATATATATATATATATATATATATATATATATATATATATATATATATATATATATATATATATATATATATATATATATATATATATATACATATATATTGTGTGTACGTAGGTATTTGACAAAAATATAAATGATTTATCCACCTGTATAGTACTCTCAATCGTTCTGATCAAGCACATGATTTAAAACAAATCATAAGATGCAAAGTCGGGGCTTCTAGCGAAATGACAATCTAAAGGGCTCTTATTTTCTTTCTCTCTCAATTTTATTTGTTTATCTATTTTATATATATATAAATGAACAGTAAAAGCATGAAAGTTCGGGTCAAGATTTAGTAATAATAACGAAGTAAAACTAGCTTTTATTGAGAAAGAAAGGAAGAAAACATATGATCACAACTTGAATCCACTAGTTTCAGCGGGTATTTCTCCAATGAAGTTTTTTCTCGAACTTTTCATTTTCACATGATGCATCATGTGGACAAGGTACCGAAGTATAGACGGATAATGACTGCGTGTCCTCAGTAGACACTGCAAGTTGTTCCCCCTGCAATTATGAATACACTTCTGTCTGGTTTCTTAAAAAAAAAATTCTTGAAAGAACACATTTTCCGAAACTTATACTCATACAATGGTAATTAGGTAAGACAGACTATACTCAACAGAGAAGAAAGTCAAAATAAAGAAAAGTTTGCCTACCTAAAAATGTGTGTATAGGAAACTTGGCAGACTTTGTGTCGGGTAGCGGCAGGGGAAGAAGTCGTCCGTGTCAGTCTCCAGTTAGGTATGCGGACGAGTGCAGGAGGCACGGCGTTTTATAGCGTATGGCAGCGAGCTGATTGCAAGGTCTGCAAGATTGGCAGTGTATATTTGCCCTACAATACCCTTCAATTTGGTAGGAAATGTTCCCTAATTTATCAAATCAAAAAGAGACCTTCCGACTCATGGCATGACGTGGTTAGTCCGTTAGGGGAAGTACATCTCATTAATACATGTATAAATAATGCAATTATTGAATAATAAAGGTAGTTTACTTAAAGTGGGGCCTATGATAAGAGACCACTCGGCTGTGGGGGCATCACGTGAAGTCGATATGGAGATAAGTGTGCGTGCGCCATACTTTGCCGTGGGCTTCTCTCTTTAAGATTCTTGACAGGAAGCGGCAAATAGCCCACTCTTTCAGATGAGGCCCGTACTGATGGACTCCGCATCACTTTGATGTGATCGTGTGAGGTGGGGACGGCAACTTTCAGACCAGAAGTTGTCACAGAATGCCAGTAAATCAACCTTATGTGCAAATTTATTCCAGTTTACAGAGCAAACACTGAAAACGATATCTACTCACAAGAGTCCACTACCTAGGCGGATCTACTGCTTGCAGCAAGCGCTCTATTGATCTAACGCGGTACTCCTTTACCTAACATTATAAACATGGGTATAGATTCAGCTAATATGTCATTTACAGTGGCAACTGGATGCTAATTATTGCACTTAAATGTGTAATTATACAACATATTACTAATGACGTAACAATCTCTTTGAATGATTGCAAAAACAAAATTTTCATCAGGGCGTAATGAAGATTATACAACAGTAAAGGTTGGAATGGGAATACGTTTGCTTGGGATAACGTTCATAAAGTGACAGTGTTTTATGTTTCTGTTCCTCAGTATTTTCTTAATTTGCAGAAGCCCAAAACCCAGCAGGATAAAAAACAACAACATATTTTGCTAACACCAGTGGCACTTTGAGGATGTGTTTTCTATGCCAATTTGACAACTGAGCCTCGCTCAATATGTAAGGCAATAATTATAGAATGTAGAATTATAGGTTTTGGGTTATCTGAAATGAAAATGTCATTGCAACCGTTTTTGGTTGGGACTCGTGAAAAAACACTCTGATTACAGCGGGTTTAGACTTATTTCTTCTCGGAACGAATTTACACTTAACTTTAGGGTGGAAATTATGCAACATCTATCCGCGTAAAATAGTGCTAAAAAAAAGAAAATGAAAAGAAAGACACCTTAAAATAAATAGTATGTTGCCAGCTTACTTGTGTCATATTCAAGAAGAAAAAAAAAAAAAGAGCATGAGGATACTTGATTCATTGGTGAATAGAATGCCACCTCGATGTGCAATTGAATTCAATTTTTTGTGATTGATTGTGATCGATACGCTTAAGGTGGAGTAGGTATGAAATTAAAAAAACAATTTTGCATGTAAGTGAATATATTTAGGAGCCTGTCGAGATGTTTAACACTTTTTTTAGGAGCCTGTCGAGATGTTTAACACTTTTCATGAAGATGTATTGACAATCTTGTGCAATGAAACATAATTTCTGCATATTTTTTCCAGAAATGAAAAGGCGTTGAACTTTCATATTGTTGTCCCTTTCTGGAGTGTATCATTAAACTGTTCTTTTTCTTTCACTAAATAACGCCTATGTATATGTATAATCAATCACTCAATGCATTTTCTTCATCTATTTTAGATTACCGATTCTTGAACATTGTTAGGTAAGTTTCGAGTGCTATCCTGTGCGAATATATATATATATATATATATATATATATATATATATATATATATATATATATATATATATATATGGATGGGGATGGGGGTGGTGCTTACAATGATCATGCATAGACATCGGGCACCAGAGAATCTGTCACAAAGTCTCCAGGGAGTCAAGGCCGGAGAAAAAGGGTCAGTAACTAAACTAACAGAAATATTGATCCACTTCTCTGGAAATTCATCCCTATGCCTAGGAAACTTTAAAATTGTTTACTCTATTTTTTTTTTACTTCTGCAACAATAACCTTTAAATTGAAATAAGAATGGAACCTCTATCTATTATGGTTCCGAAGTTATTCTAGATTTCAAATGTGTGTATTTGCCTTATTTGCATAAATAAAACCATCACAACTTCGATTCCATGTTCATTGGATACGGCAGTCTGACCAACTTATCAGTTTGAGTTTCAATTGAACATATATCCATGATCATTTTGAAGGTATTCAATATTTAAAATTCTGTGGATTTGGATTGATCCGTATGCTACATCTTTGATTTATATTTGACTCGGTGCAACTATGTCACAAATTGTGATAAGGATTGCAACTTTATATGTAATGTGCTTGAAGTTATTCGATATTCTATTTGCGTGTATTCTCCTAATTTGCATAAATTAAATTCGCAACTTTTGTTTATGGTTCATTGGATGTACCTATAACACAAATTTATGAATTACGGTTTGAATGATGAACCTTTAAAAAAAAAAACAGACAATTTCAGCGTTTTAACTTTAAAATGACCAAAGTTGACATTCTTGTTTACATGTTCACCATTTCAAACTAGGTAATTCATTTCATTACAAGGTCAACGACCATGCTAATATTGGTACTTTTCGGCTTAATGGTGTTTGAAAAAAGGTGGGGACATGTAATTTACACGCAAAAAAGTAAATAATAAAAAAAAGAATAGTAATAAGGAATTACGTATTTGAGGGAAAACAATAAGTCTGTGCTGGCACACAGATTTAAGAAAAGCTGGTCATAAAAATTTTTGTCAGCCTTTCATATTATTATATGGTATGTGTTCCTTTTTGAAGACTTTTAGCTCTAGCATCGTCACACGTGAAGATACCCTATTTTCCTGGTCACAGTTTGATCGATACCAGCAATGTCATCTCTCGCATTTTTAACTCTCTTTGATACTCTCATCCTCTGTATGGCACAGCTGTATCTCATTGTGACGCAACAAGCACTGCTCCAACGTACTTACCCTTTGGTTAAATGCTGTCACACTAGAGCAAATGCAATGCAGCGTGTTAAAATGGCTCTCTTTCATTAAAAGGTTTGAAAAATTGAAGAATGTAACTCAACGTTACCCTGTTGTCGGTAAAACATATCTCTTTGATCTGTCTAATTGATAGTCTAGCAGACATTGCATGGACCATATGCTTCGAGCTGAAAGGTTCGTTTTAGTCCTGAAAGGTCTCTGGTTTGGTTGTTTGGTAGCGGGTGGTGGAGAGCAGTGGATCACTCAACTGCTGAAGATACCCACCACTTTCCCCATGAAATATGGTGTCGTTGATGGTCTTTTTCTTCCTGTATTGTAACAAATGATGGCACCCTACCCGTGTCTTACAGGCGGTACGCCGGGAGCTTTTTTGCAGAATGGTGATTCAGAGTCGATGGATGGATTTTTTTTAACGTGAAGCTGGCTTTGGTGTATCTTTCCTCTTCCAAGAGGTCTACTTTTGCATTTAGCAATGACAGATGTTTCGTGCAGTTATGTGGAATTTACCGTTAAATGTGCCTCATAAAGTTTGTTATAAGTCTGACATGCACTTAAAATCACAGCAACTTTACATCTGGCGGAGGTATAATTGCAAAAGACAAAACAGAGAAAAAAATTCGAAACACTTTACGTGTTTTTTTGTTGTTGTTTTTTTTGTTTTTTTTGTTTTTGTTTTGTTTTGTTTTGTTTTGGTTTTTTGTTTTTTGGAGAAATTGTCACTCAGGGTGACTTTGAGTAAAATTAACAATGTTTCTGGCGCCTGTTTTAAAATGCTACATTTTCATAGGCATAAGAATAGTCACATTTTAACTTTTTCTGGCCTGCTGGATGACATCGATATGTTCCAAATTGATTAAAATCAGGCTGTGTTTACAATTGCAAATCTGAAAATGATCTTTTGAAACTGAGTCTTGTGTACAGTGGACACATGGGCTGACATGGCAAGCTTGCTCTTTGCGAGCCACCTTGCTGCATCTATTAATGGCTGTGTGGCCGAAACAAGCAGATGGTCTGGAGGAACATCAAAAAGTATTTATACCTGAAAAAGGAAAGGAAGAAAGAAAGAAAGAAAGAAAGAAAGAAAGAAAGAAAGAAAGAAAGAAAGAAAGAAAGAAAGAAAGAAAGAAACAAAAAAAAACAACAAACAAACAAACAAACTAAAATTAAACAAACAAAAAGTCAACACCCACCCCCTCCCATCCCCGGAAAAAAAATCAAAACAGAAACACAAAGAAGCACAATAAAAGATGGGAAGATGTCTATGTTCCCAAAGGGCATTATTTTTTGTTTGTTTGAAGCTTGCACGCATCTGGGTATGAGCATCACACTCCTATAAGCAAGGCCGAAACCTTTCTAGCGTGGTGGTGTTGAGCTTCACCGCCGTGGCCAAAGAAATTTGATTCCCCTAGTCTGTGGCCCCAGGTTCGTCGTATTTGTCCCTGAATCTACGACCAAGCACATTGACCATAAATGATCAATGTGGGCAGGACAGGAGAAAAGTATCAGATGTGTGGCGAACTTCTCTGAACTATGATAAGAGGGCTAGATTCTGGTTCCTCATTTAAAATTACACACCCAAAAAGTCCATTCCAGTGCCAGCGTTCCTGTAATTACATGGAATATAAATTTATCCAGGTCAAAAGATTTCATTGTTGCTTATTTGCAGGTCTACTCTACATAATGGTATTTTCAAGTGGTCAAACTACTTAAAATCAAATTAATACTCAAAATTTGCCAGGATTTTTTTGCATTTTGAGAGCTATTTGGGAAGAAAATTCATATCAACTACTACCGAAGCCGAATTACTTGAAACGAACTTTTCTAAATCATGATAAGACTGCTAACTTCCACTTCCTGAATTAATAACAAAAGGTTTGCCCACATGAAACAATAAAACTAGACTAGACTCATAAATAGCACGAAAACGAAGTTGGCTGGCCATGGCAACATTTGGTTGTTGTGCTGCTGGAGGTACTGCATGCAGTATGTGGGTATGCATTGTCCTGCTGGAAAAGTATTCAAGGGTGTCACTGGAACTATTAGGTTACTTTAGTCAGGGTCATATCTACAAAACGCTGGCCATTTTACCCTGGTGAGTTATGTTGTTCCTGTCGCCATGATCTGCCCTGTCATTACCACACACCCTCATCCATACTGGTCATGCTCCACCATGCATTTGTCCAAAGATCCGTCTGAAGGCATATGTCTTAGCCGTACCCCTCATCTTGAAAAAAAAATCACTGATAACCACTTAACCACAGAGTAAAATTTACAATCTTTGCTGACTTTTGACGAGCTTTTGACATTGTCCCCATAGGCATATTGGTTGACAAAATACATACCACACGTATAAGGTCGGACTTCATTAAAATCAAATGCGATACGTATTGAAATTCTTCCTCAACGGTCAAACCTACAGAATGATTTTCCAAGCCAATGGCTTGTGATACTGAGCATGGCTGCCATGAGCCCGATATTATGAAATATTTACATAAAATCCATTTAAAATGTTTATGTATTTTCCAATACGGTGTAAGTATAGGCAATAGAAGGCTATTTACCCTGTTTTTAGCGACTAGGTGCTATTTATGTCGGCTTCAGCTGCACACTTGCAAAACCACCATCTGAATAATCTTTGCTCTTAGAGTAAACCATGGGAAAGGACACATACAGGAGCAGTTAGCTCACTACCTGGTATTTTGATGTCAGAAAGGTAAGGCATCGTAATGTGATTTTAGGAATCAGCCACTACCAGTAAAGCTAAACTTCTCAGTGTTGGAAATATATTCCTGAATTGCAAGGCAAATTACAATGTTACCTTCGACAGAATTCCCAGGAGAGACCTAAAGCGCAGTTTATAACGTAAACAGAGCAACGTGGGAAATATGTCTGCAATGATGATCGTGGAGGAGGGACAGGTAAAGGAACAATGCCGCGTATCTTCTTTATGTGAACCACATGGACATTTGGGAGAGTCTCCACCACCCTAAATAGATATGAGCTTAGTTGACTGCCATCCAGACATAGACGTTTATGCTTTTGCCAGTGTTCTATACAGGAGAGAACTCTGCTGGCCGGATGGAATGCTGCATCATCCTTGAGTTGAATGTTTGAATGAAGACGGACCTTTGACTCCCACGGGACAGTTTTTTCCATAGTCTCACTATGGAGGCAGCAGAGGAGGTATGAACAACTTCAATTCGAGCAGAAGTGATTCCGATGGAACGAGTAACATGTGCTTGAATACCCACAGTAGACGAATCATTAATAATAGAAGATGTGTTATCGTGAAATAACTTATTTGCAAGTGTGTACATTTATCTCAGTTCAGATATTTATTTCTCAGCGCTAAGGCAAGGTCAACCGCCCTGTTCCTCTCATATTTTGGCATTGCTGGTTTCATGCATTGCATAAGTAATGACACGAAAGGCCTCTAACTGGAACTTTTTAATGTTTTCTTATTGCAATATTGAACATCTGCTCTTAGCCAGGTTAGGTCTTTTGAGGGAATATCAATAACTTCCAAGCTGTTCTGTCCAATAAAACAATATGTTAACAGTTACGGAAATATTATCAGACCACTTCCTATCTGAACGTTATATTACTCCAAGCTGTCTGTGCACGGGAAATTCTTTGCAAGACATACATTTGGAAAAGAATAGGAGGATAATCAGCTGGATTTGGCTTCCTTTAAATAAACAAAAAGATATGTTTTTAATGCATAAGATCTTGCTAGCCAATCAGTCATAAAAAAGTAAAGTCAAAATACAAAAGTTCAAGATAGAGACACCAACAACTGCATGAAGTTTTTATATATCAGTCAATTTAGATTATTAACAATGCTGGCGTCGTTAATTTGCAAAAGAGACCCGAATGCCAAATTTTATCAAAACCTTATTTATGTCGAGGGAAGCAATTGAACCTCTTTTTGCTGATCAACAACTTAGCACAATTCATAATTTAGGAGGAGAAGTATAATCATTGTTGAGTCACATTGCACGTAACCAGACTGTAAAACAGATACATGGACATTGTCACTGGGGAAAAAAAATGTTTAAAAGCCTTCTTTTCCCATATAGAGTTTATCGGTACAACTGAATGACGATAAAGGTCTGTCATTATCGCATAACTTTACAGGTCCTTTCTTTTGAAGAAGTGAAACCTTTGCAATCCTATAGGCTGTTTTATTAACCAGAATTTACAAATTGAATAATAAAGTGAATGAGAAAGAGATGGCAAGGTAGTTTGTTTGATAAGTTTAGCATTCGCGCCATCAGGACTACAAGCCTTAGTTATTTCCAAGCTTGGCTATGTATCGATGATTTCAGTTTCTTTGAAAGAACCAAAAGAGAGTATTTGATTTCGGATGAGGTGGTTCGAGTGGAGCCAAAATTGCTTTACTGTAAAAACAAAGTATTGAAAGTTTTTAGTTATGGACAAGCTGTCCGAAATGTATTCACCGAAATGTAACAAGGAAGGGATAGCTGTGTACTGATTTCGATTTCAAAAATGTTAGACAGCATATTTGTCCAGGCAAAATTGTTCATGTCTCTAAGCAACTGAATATTATGCTCAATTTCGGCTAGTTTCTGCTGGTACTCATTCGGGACACGGCGAAAGGAAGTCCATGTATTGGTTTCGATACCTAGATCTTTGGCCTTGTGTACCACTAGCTTTAAATTTGGAATTCGTACAAGAACGAGTGAAATGGTATCACATCAATATCGTAGCTTGTTAAGTATACACCGAGAGTTTGCTTCCATGAATAATGTAGATGGAGAATTACAGGATACATCAATATTTTCTGTAACAAAACACATTTTAGTACAAAAAAAATAGAAATTCTAAAAATGCCAATATAAGTCTGCTCTCCCGTAATTCTGTATAAAATGTTTAACTGATGGACCTTATTTTCGTCGAACAGTTAAATTAGCTCCAACGATACTCTGGTCGCAGTTGGAATTTGAAGGAAGCACACGAATTTCATGTATGTAATTAGGTGTATTCGACAGCATTTGATCTACACATGTGATCGAGTGTTCAGTAATACGAATGGATTTGTAAATATGTTAAGGTAAGACATTAGAACGTGTACCTCGATAAAGCTTAATATCGGATTGAGTGATGAAATTGGAATGCAAATCTCCAGTCGAAATTACATGAGTTCCTGTACTTTTTGCTTAATATCGGATTGAGTGATGAAATTGGAATGCAAATCTCCAGTCAAAATTACATGAGTTCCTGTACTTTTTGCTAAGTTAAGACGATCCTTAAGTTTACCTTAGAAGGGAACCAGACATATGGCGGGCCTACAAATGACACCAAATAAATATTCTTCATTTTTACATTTTATCTCAAACCAAGCTACAGATTAGATACCTTTAAATTACACGCGATACATGTAAGAGTTTGGAGACATACAGAGCAACCCCCACCGCCATCATTAGGTCAATCTCTTTGAATGGTATCGTGATATCCTTGTAAAACTAAGTATCTTGCAAAAGAATTGGAAACAGCATTGTTAACGGTAATGAAATAATGTCCAATGCTGGCAGTAGATATGATTGAGCACCTCAGCCTATCTCTTGAGGGGCTACAGATGTTATAATGACATACAGCAATGTCGTACATATGCTGCTCCGGACAAGGGTTTGTATGGGCATTGCCCGCTGAAAATATTTATAGAGTGCGTACAATGAATATATATATATTAGAATTTAAACTAGTGTCTATATAAAATAATATGATTAAGAATCAAACTAGTGTGCTTTGTTTGCCTAAAAAGTCTAAGAACACAATAAACCAAGTAATCATGAGTTATACGATTATGTTGCCAGCTAGGCATACCAGTATAGCAGATCGATCAAAAGCGCAGCTTCCGTACTTAAGGTTATACAAATATAAATAAATATATAATTACACCTAGCGAAATATGAATAATGATCTACCAACCTTAGAGTATATGGTAAAAGCGCGGCGTCATTTTCGTCTAAAGTACCTTGGTTAGCGTTAACTTGTTGGTATTGCTATGATATAATTCCCAAAGTAAAACAAATACATATAGTTTATTGAAATTGATTGAAATTGAGATTGAAAAATACTTACTACAAGAAGCATTTACACAAAAATCGTATTGCCATACAAACTGTATACTTTGTATATTAACAAGAACCAATCTGCATAATGAAACTTGATGGTGTAAAAGGCTAATAACGGGAAAAATAAGACATTGAGCTATAACAAGTAAATGTGTTAAATCTAGTGTTGTGTTGTTGATGGTTTAACAAAAGCTGCCGGAAAAGGCCAAGGAATCTAGCTTTTAAAAGGGGCACCTTCATCTGAAAAAAGGCGAGGTCATTTATTCTACAGTTGCACCTGATCCATCTTATATTTATGAAATGGTTCATGAGAAAAAAACAAACTAATCCATACTCATATATTTTTTTACAACAATGAGAACAAAGAGATTCACGAGTTACCAAAACATCAAAATTCATCTTCCAACACCAATATGAAGAAATATCTCTCACTCCTGGTTTGAGACAGGCAGTCGCCCATGAAAAGCCACTGGAGGGTTTTAACCTGTCCTCTCAACCTTCAAAACATTCTTCATTCGCTCCAGAGTTTAGTTTTTCCGAAACATTTAGGTCTAGCCTCTAAAAACCAACATTTAATCACTTGAATGAAAGATCAAAAGATAGACAAGTCACCTTTTGGTTCTTCTGACTTGTTGGTGAGTTCAGTTTACAGGGAAAGAAGAGAGTAGGCCAACATCATGTTTGTAATGTTTATGAATCTGGAACATCAAAGAGACATTTTACCTCTTTTATAACTATGATTCGGTGTCCACAGCCCACGGGAATAAATTCGCCAATGAAACATTTATCAAACAGCCCCCCCCCCCCCTCAAAAAAAAAAAAAATTAATAAAAACCAAAAAAATACCCTTGATCATATAATCATAAATTCCAACCCAACAATGACAGCAAAGGGAGCTAAGAGTTACCAAAACATTAACCTTCAACTCCCAATATCAATGTGAAAAAAAAACCCAACAAATTTCACCCCTGGCCCGAGACAGGTAGTCATCCATGATAACAGGCCACTGGGTGGTGGTTCTAAAAGAGTCCTCTCAACCTTTGACATATTTTCAAAGACTTTATGTTTTTTTTCCCACGACATATAGGCCTAACCACTTCAAACCCAAATTTTATCTGGTTCGGAAAATTGGCCGGTGCAAACGTCGAGAACCTCTTTTAATGGCAAATATATTAATGAGCCTTCATTACCAGAATATACTTATTGCTGCTAATGTTGAAAGAGTTCAATTGTTTTGTTGTAACATTACACTAGACTTTACCAGCAGATGTTCAAATAAAGGTTTCCGGCATAAAGAGTTAGATACCTTATCATTATATGTATCAAAGCCTGAGGTATTGGCAACGAGCAGAAGATTCATAAGTATATTGTTCACATGGCATCACGGAATTATATTCTCTGGACGACAGCAAATGCGGGTCTGCTATTAGAAATTTTCTACAATTCGATGGCTATGGTTAAATTTGGTCTACAGAGGCAGAAAAAAAATGACAAAAACATTTTAAAACGAACTTAAAATTCGATTGCAAGACCCATACCCTCAAATATTCTATTCCACTTTAACTCCTGGTGATATGTGTGGAAAATTTGTCCCAATATTACAAACATATGGGAAATCAAAAGGGGATAAGATGGAAAACTAGCGCAAAGGTGTAGGACTATAAATACCTATAGGTGCTCTGGAAATTATATCACAGTCACTATCGTCTAAGACATAGACAGGAAGTTTGACAAATGAGCCGGTGGAAAGGTGATATGTGTGGAAAATTTGTCCCAATATTACAAACATATGGGAAATCAAAAGGGGATAAGATGGAAAACTAGTGCAAAGGTGTAGGACTATAAATACCTATAGGTGCTCTGGAAATTATATCACAGTCACTATCGTCTAAGACATAGACAGGAAGTTTGACAAATGAGCCGGTGGAAAGGAGGATCCGTTCTAATGTTGAACATGCAGTGTACATGTGATGTATATTATATTTTTTATTTTATTTTATTTTATGTGCCTAGAAAGGCACGAGAAGTTTAACTAGTTATGTACAAACCCGACACAAGTGTGGTCGGGCTGTATTGTTAAAACTTATATCCAGGCATTAATAGCAATATTGGCTGGGAATAACCTGTTCACAGCAAAAATACACACCACACTTTGGAAGCGGCTTATGTTAGGATATTGCCTGGCGGCTTCCAAAAGCCCTTCGCAAGGCGCACCTAGGAAGTCGATATGAAAGGTATATACCAATCATATCTAAAGTTTATTGTTGAAAGGAAGAAACAGCCAATCTCTCTCTCTCTCTCTCTCTCTCTCTCTCTGTCTCTCTCTCTCTAACATCCACACTTTTTAGGTAGAATCTGTGAGGGTAGAATCTGATCATTGCCCCTTTTTGTTTAAACTAAATTTAGATTGTAGTTGTCCCACTTATGAGCCACAGAAATTAAGAATACATAGTAAGTTCTACTATAAGTGGTATGTCTATCGCGTATCAAAGTGTTTTGAAGAATTAACCTCTGATATAGTGCGTTACTAATTGTCAGAGTTTCTTTGGTTACTTTACAATGCGATTGAAGCTGTCTGTCATGGCTTCCATCGATACATATAACATGGATTTGAAAATAACTGAATCAAATGTGATACTCAAAGCAGTAAATTGTATCCATGCAACAGATGGTTTGACAATGAATGTAAACGCTAGTACATCCAAAGCACATACTTTTGCAAAATCTAATGACCCGTTTAATCTTGGTAAACTAGCTGAATTCAATGTACTACAGAGAGATTACAAAAGATTTGTACAGGAAAAAAGAAGAGAATATTAAGTTAATATCGGATTAAAACTTGAGAAGATGGCAGCACACAGGCCCAATGATTATTGATACTTCGTAAAAGGTATTCCACAAAACCAGCCAATTGATGTCATCTGGATGGAAAATTCTGCTACACCTCTTCATATCAATTACTTTGATTTTTAGTTTATACATGACCTGAAGCACCTAACTTAAATTATTTGGATCTGGATGATGATCATGAAAACATATTGGCGACGCAATAAATTCTGAACTTGCGAATTACTGAACATGAATTGAAATCGCATCGGAAAGAGTTTAAAAAAAACCTCAAATGATGTGGAATTTATTTGAATTTCTGCTTAATTCTTGAAATATGCTGAAACATAAGACAGCCCCTTCTGTATCTATTTAGCTATATGCTGAAATGCTAGGACTCTCCATCCCAGTGGTCTTTTCTGTCCACTTCATAAAAAGGTAATGAATTAAATCCTGTGAATTGCAGGAAAGTTATGGTACTTGTTACCTTTATCATACTATTTGAAACTATATTAAATGACAAACTTCAACTAAAGAATGACAAGTTTGGCGTTTATGACGTTTCAATCTGGTTTTTGTAAAAACAGAAGAACAATTGCTAATATTTTGTTCTCTCAACTATCAGTGAAAAGCACAAGTACGTATGTATTGAAACATCTATTTGTGTGTGTTGTTTACTTCACTAACGCTTTCGACTTTGTCAACCATTCAATGTACTACAGAGAGATTACAAAAGATTTGTACAGGAAAAAAGAAGAGAATATTAAGTTAATATCGGATTAAAACTTGAGAAGATGGCAGCACACAGGCCCAATGATTATTGATACTTCGTAAAAGGTATTCCACAAAACCAGCCAATTGATGTCATCTGGATGGAAAATTCTGCTACACCTCTTCATATCAATTACTTTGATTTTTAGTTTATACATGACCTGAAGCACCTAACTTAAATTATTTGGATCTGGATGATGATCATGAAAACATATTGGCGACACAATAAATTCTGAACTTGCGAATTACTGAACATGAATTGAAATCGCATCGGAAAGAGTTTAAAAAAAACCTCAAATGATGTGGAATTTATTTGAATTTCTGCTTAATTCTTGAAATATGCTGAAACATAAGACAGCCCCTTCTGTATCTGTTTAGCTATATGCTGAAATGCTAGGACTCTCCATCCCAGTGGTCTTTTCTGTCCACTTCATAAAAAGGTAATGAATTAAATCCTGTGAATTGCAGGAAAGTTAAGGTACTTGTTACCTTTATCATACTATTTGAAACTATATTAAATGACAAACTTCAACTAAAGAATGACAAGTTTGGCGTTTATGACGTTTCAATCTGGTTTTTGTAAAAACAGAAGAACAATTGCTAATATTTTGTTCTCTCAACTATCAGTGAAAAGCACAAGTACGTATGTATTGAAACATCTATTTGTGTGTGTTGTTTACTTCACTAACGCTTTCGACTTTGTCAACCATTCAATGTACTACAGAGAGATTACAAAAGATTTGTACAGGAAAAAAGAAGAGAATATTAAGTTAATATCGGATTAAAACTTGAGAAGATGGCAGCACACAGGCCCAATGATTATTGATACTTCGTAAAAGGTATTCCACAAAACCAGCCAAGTGATGTCATCTGGATGGAAAATTCTGCTACACCTCTTCATATCAATTACTTTGATTTTTAGTTTATACATGACCTGAAGCACCTAACTTAAATTATTTGGATCTGGATGATGATCATGAAAACATATTGGCGACGCAATAAATTCTGAACTTGCGAATTACTGAACATGAATTGAAATCGCATCGGAAAGAGTTTAAAAAAAACCTCAAATGATGTGGAATTTATTTGAATTTCTGCTTAATTCTTGAAATATGCTGAAACATAAGACAGCCCCTTCTGTATCTGTTTAGCTATATGCTGAAATGCTAGGACTCTCCATCCCAGTGGTCTTTTCTGTCCACTTCATAAAAAGGTAATGAATTAAATCCTGTGAATTACAGGAAAGTTAAGGTACTTGTTACCTTTATCATACTATTTGAAACTATATTAAATGACAAACTTCAACTAAAGAATGACAAGTTTGGCGTTTATGACGTTTCAATCCGGTTTTTATAAAAACAGAAGAACAATTGCTAATATTTTGTTCTCTCAACTATCAGTGAAAAGCACAAGTACGTATGTATTGAAACATCTATTTGTGTGTGTTGTTTACTTCACTAACGCCTTCGACTTTGTCAACCGTGATGCTCTAATGTACAAGCTTAAACAAAAAGGTGTCTTGAGTATTTTTTTTTAATATTGAAAAAAATCACTTTGTCTGATAAACCCACAAACAGAGTCAAATAACGAAGTCTTCTTAATGACAGCTTTCGGTGTTTTTTTTTTTTTTTTTTTTTTTTTTTTTTGCAAGCGTTAATAGTAAGCCATACAATTTTCAATGTATACCTCTCTGGTTTATTCAGATGAATTATTGTTGTGTTATTCCGTTTGAAGATGTTGTGGTTTTGTTTTCTGGAATAGAAGGAAGCCTTCAAACACAAATAAATATGTTAAAGATATGCTGTCAGAATGGCATCAGTATTCCCAGAACAAAGGTAATGGTTTTCAATAAACATAATTATGTCCCACATACCTATTTGACAATAAATTGCTTATACTTATTTCACGATTCAAATATCTATGAATTGTATTCGATTCACAGACACGGGAAGTTCAGCACCCTACTCCTCTATATTTGGCAGAACAAGCAAAGAGAAGTATCTTTTGTAGCAAGAAAATATCTTATGCGTCAATGGGCAGGCCTAATCGAAAATGTGTCTTTAAATTATTTGATGCCCAAATACTTCCAATGTTGGAATATGGGTGTGAATTGTGGTTTTGTGAAAGAGAAAGATAGGGCTCATGATATTGTTGAAACCATTCAACTGCGTTTTCTATAAAGATTGTTAGCTGTTCCAACACACACATCTACCCTCGATTTTTTGTATGGAAACAGGTAGATCCCCACTATATTTAAGGCAGATTAAGCAAGTACTGGTTACATACACTAGAATTACCAGTTGACCATATCTTTAAGTTAGCCTGCAAGACTTTATTTGAAATGCACATTGCTGGTCAAGAGAATTGTTGTTCGACAGTATCTAATATTCTCTTACGCTGCAAACTTGGAGACTACTGGTGCAGCCAATCTGTTCAGTGTGAACTAATCTTTGTGAAGTTATTAAAAGAAAAAAATGTAAAGTGATTATATGAGTAACTGTGAGACCAGACTTAGTTTGATATATGACACCAAGAAGATATGATTATATAAAGCGTTTAAGCGAGAAAACCGTACTTGTTAATAGTACCAAGCGTGACATATGTTCAATCTATTGCTCTACTATATTAAGTTTACATAATTTGAATTACACGAGCCCTAATTTTGTAAGCGACTCACCACAGTTATGTCCGGTATATTTGCAGATATGAGTTTTCAGATAGGTAAGTTTCTGCATAAATGCCTCCCAAAGTACATGATAATATAATCATCAGAACATCCATGTGGTTACCATGGCTGCCTCCACGCAAATAGGTTCTGTGGTGTCAAAAGCTATGCCTTTAAGCCAAGTTTGTGGTGCTAAGAATCATGTCTGTGAGATGGTCTTGCTATATATTATCCACCAAATTCAATGGTTCATCTCGGC
>OZ026627.1:56709777-56717277 GCA_964020975.1 Hermodice carunculata
GAGCACAAAAATTCGGATTTTTGTGTGCTTTGGTAATGTAACAACCGGGGACGGTATGCTAGTCTATTCCAAGTAGTGATATGTTACCTTTATAAGTGTCATCATTGACCTACTTTGATATATATATATATATATATATATATATATATATATATATATATATATATATATATATATATTTAGAGAGACAGAGAGAGAGAGAGAGAGAGAGAGAGAGAGAGAGAGAGAGAGAGAGAGAGAGAGAGAGAGATGATGATGGACGATACTGTGCCAACAATAAAACCTGGGAACAGTTAAACAAAATTATAGATACTCCATGGATACATTTACAGCCCAAATTTTTGTTAAAGGTTTATCAAACCCTCAATACTTTCAAATTATAAAACATCTGAGGATGTATGGCATGCTTACACAATATGATATCAACAGCAAAATGTCTACATAGATAGACCTGCATTATGTGAATAATGCTCACCAAAATTATTGTGGAACAGGGTATGATTGAAGATTGCCATGCCTCCATTTTGACAATATGAATTGTGTATTTGTGGTAGCAATGAAGCCTAGAAACTGTAAGAAACCAATAAAGAACAATGGGTACTCTTGCAGCCCAAAGCTTCTAAGAGACTGTAAAGCTGCCAGATCCCTAAAAATAGTTTTGTGCCTACCCGTAAAATGAATTTAAAACGGCAATTGTGAAATGTGTCTAGAGTTACAATGGTGTTGAACTGACTTAAGGGGCTGACATTGTTTGCTGGGAAGTGTGTGTGTGTGTGTGTGTGTCGGGGGGGGGGGGGGTCAGAATATTGGGATCAAGATACATTAGCATATATTGCCCGCCCCCTACTATTTTTACATGGCTTGAAACCGTAGCCTCCCCCCTTCCCGCTTCAGTGGTATGGATTTTTTGTGACACCCCCACCACCCCCTTCCCCAGATCGCTCGTGAAACACCCCGCTGCGACTAAATGTTGGATATGTGACTAAATTTCTTTAAGTTTGTAATTGTTTAGTTGTTCTGAGTAAACTTTATAACATGCTTTCATCATATTTTATGGGCCAAAATTGACAATTCAAGTTTGTGCAAAGCTGTATAGGTGGTTTTATGAAATTTTGGATTTTTTGGTATAAAATGGCGCATTTTGGTGTATCCTGAGCCCCCACCCCCATCCCAAACTTTTTTTTTTGTTTTTGTTTTCTTTTCTTTTGTTTTATTTATCTATTTATTTTTATTTTTATTTATTTTATTATTATTATTATTATTATTATTTGCTACACTTTACTGAACCCCCTTATATGGATATGTTGAAAATAATGCCATCCTCCTCTTTATATGCGCATATGCATGCACCAGAACACTCATACATGAGCTAGGGAAGGTAATTTATATCCCATTTTAGGCAGGGACATTAAAATATATATTTAGTTCAAACTCCCCCTCCTCCAACTTTCAATAGAACATCATAATTCTTGTCGTCTGTTCTTCATGGTAGCTCATATATCACAAAGCCTCGCTTTGTAAAATCAAAATCCCTGTGTTAGTTTTAGCTCAAAGAAACGCGGCAGACACAGCGTGGTGCTCCGAAGCTTGTCTTTATGTTGTCAGACGGGCTGTTCCTTCCTTTGGACTTTGTGACTGCAGACAATTTTTTATTTAAGCTCATAGATTTACTGTAAATACAAATCTCGATCAGTGCAGCATGGAGAGATATAGTAATATGACAAGCAAATGCTACAACAAGCGGGTATTTCAAGAGTCTACGAACGCTGCCGAAGGTAGATGAGTCGTGTCTGCTGTGTAAAAAAGTAGATATTTAGGTTTGAGTTGTGTATTTTAACGGGTGCACTATTGGACATGTATGTCATACATTCCTTTAAAATGATAAGTTCAATATTTTATCCAATTTTGTTTCGTTTTCAAACGACAAAGTAAGATGTTACAGATGCACGTAGTTCACACAATTTTAGAAGAGCGCCTGTCAATTCACTTTGTGCTGGAAAATTATTGTACGATATGTTGAAGGTACTGGTATGAAATATCGACCAGACTCAATTTTCATTGGAAAGTGACATGGGTCTCATTTGTTTCTCGCAGGCAGAACTCATCTAGTCCCGGCAGGTCTTTGTTCCCATAAAGAGCATCATGTATGCTAAACATGACCCGGAAATGTATGTATGTATGTATGTATGTATGTATGTATGTATGTATGTATGTATGTATGAATGTATGTGTGTGTGTGTGTGCGTGCGTGTGTGTGTGTTTGTGTGTGTGTGTGTGTGTGTGTGTGTGTGTGTGTGTGTGTGTGTGTGTGTGTGTGTGAATAAGCAAATAAACATTAGTGGTCGGAAAAAGCGTGTGGAATTGACTGTATAATTCAGTTCTGTATAAATACATACACCCGTGATTTCAAAATGACAGGATGGCTACACTAATACGGTCTGTAAATATAATAAGTTTTGCAACACCTTTTGCGTGTGTTTGTGTGTGTATTGCCTACATGTTTTTCGTCGCAAAAATAGTGCAAAATATGATGGGTCCCCAAAATAATGAATGGATGAATGAATAAATGAATTGATAAATTAATTCATAATTAAATAAATAAATAAATGAATGAATTAATGGATGAATGAATGAATGAATGAATGAATGAATGAATAAATAAATAAATAAATAAATAAATAAATAAATAAATAAATAAATAAATAAATAAATAAATAAATAAATAAATAAATAAATAAATACATGTTGTATATCACTTATTGGCTCGCAGACTTTAAAGATATTCGACATTGCGCAGATATTAAGTATGAAAAAATTACTCGACCTGTCTCTAGTAATACAATATATAGTTAGGCATGTATGCAATGATTGAGCCAAAGTAACAGTATCCATATTTAGAAATGTATATACATCTCATGCGCACACCAAAAAAAAGCCCTGTGGTGAGACTTGCATAATTATACATCGACATATTTTACATTTGATACATGTAATATAAGTAACCGTGTGATGACCTGGGATATTGTGGAAATGCATTCTACGTTCTTGCTAGCTATCGGAAGTAAAATCTTAAATCCCTCACGTCAGACATCCAGTTTTGTTTTGTATCAGAGTTGAAAATAATAAAACTCCAAAAATACATAGAAAACCAAGACCCTGTCTGTTGGTACTTTTCTGCAGATTAAGAAGTACCCCCACTTAACATATTTTGTGAAGGTGATCACACTGAACAAGTGTCAACTTTCAAATATCTTGATGTATTGCTTGTACTTGTCGGCGCACATTCAATATATCTGTAAAAAGGGTAAAGTGCCAGTTATCTGCTCCATGAAGGACAAAGCCGTCCATTTCTGCCAAGACTGCCTTGATATTTTATAGCTATAGATATTGCACAAGCCATATTTTGCACGGGAATCCAGTCATGAACTGATTAACGTGGTACAATTCACATCAGAACAATAGCACAGCACCATTCGGAGAGTTTTGCAGTTCAAAACATGTAAGGGCATGGCACGATTGTGCACGTTATTTAAAGCTTTTACACATCACAATTTATAATGTATGCGTACAAAAACTGGCATTATGTTTTCCATTTGTTTCTGTATTGCCTTCCTTTGTTCTTTCTTTCTTTCTTTCTTTCTTTCTTTCTTTCTTTCTTTCTTTCTTTCTTTCTTTCTATTTTTCTTTCTTTCTTTATTTCTGACCGTTTTGCTGACTGGCTGTCTTTATTTATCCATTCGTTCATTTATCCATTTGCTCATATATATATATAAATATATATATATATATATATATATATATATATATATATATATATATATATATATATATATATATATATTTGTTTGTTTATTTATTTGTTTGGTTGTTCATTTATTTATTTATTTATTCAATTTTGTCAAATAATTTTTATCTTAATCTCTGTAAGCATGCACCCCCTGTAAGCATGCAATCTTATTAAAACTGACACTGTATTATTGCCCAGTTTTTTTTCGAACAATCTGAATGATGTAGTGTATACGCACATATATTTGACGTCTGAAGCATAAATTAAATGAATGTCAATCTAGACGTAGATGATTACTTTCATGTCATAGGTAGCAAATGTATGCCTGTTAGATTATTTGCTTTTGATTATTTCATTTTATGTCAATATCTATATTGATTAGTTCCCCATTCCCATTCAAACAAAGGTGATAAAGTTAAAACATTCAAGCAGCAACTAATTTTGCGCATTTTTGCAGTAAGCATAAGTCATTGAAACCTAAAATGATAGTTTTCAAAAACGATCAATATTGCACCATTACCTAAAGACCTTCGAACTGTAAAAAAGAGAAGATATCCTAGAAATGATGAGTGTATATACTTTGTGTTTAAGATTCCCAAGTGTTGAGATTGAAATTGTCTTATGACTGAACCCGAACTCCGGAGACAAAACATTGCCTTCATGGAAGACATGTCTGCTCCCCTATAACAGCAGGGTCTTATTGAAGACATTTAAAATGTTTTTAAAAAGTTGCCTGGTGGTGCAGATAAACATATTCAGTGGTCACCTATGGCCTGAGCTTGTTATCGCTTTCGGTAAACACGGAAGTCTGATACTGTGGATATCGGGTCTCTCGGGACTGATATATGATTCACAGTCTCTTAATCATGCGTTCAAAAATAACACAAGGACCGACTAACAGCTCGACCTCTGCAGGTGAACCTTGCACTGATAAATTAGGCATCAGACTGTAGCCAATCTTATAACTTATACATAACCTAGCCAGCGATGCATATGGACGCACAAGAAGAACCAGACATGACAAAATATTAATATGCCTTGTCGCATTTCAGCAAGCATATCCATATTTTGGATCCTTTGGATACATTGTAGACGGCTTGGGTGACCAAGAGGTACTCATATAAGCGGGCACTCTTCCAGGAGGATCATTAAAGAATTCGTCCATCTGAAAGATGACAATAGGTGTAGGAAGATACATGTTTTCGATTTTTTTTTCATTTTCAAAGCTACCTAGAATCTGATTGCTATATTTCTGACGAGCTCAAGCAACGTATACAAGTCTTCAGTTCAAGGCAGCTTGTCCCAACCTGAGGTTCATCCTATTGAGGACTCACAAGAGTTTTGCAGATTGATGGAAAAGTATCCATACTCTTGTAAACGTAAATTGCCGTGGTACCATGGTCAAACTGCATCACTTTGGAAGACATATATGCAAATGCTGGATGTGCTCCTCAGATTCAGTTGAGCATGTGAACCAAGTGATGTCGTACACAAAGCTTAGGGAAATGCGTGATGTATTTTATTTTGCAACCAGCAGAGCAAACTTTTTCCGGGTGGATGGTTGTGTGCTATACGAATTTGACCAATATTGAGATAAGCCACTCTGGACTGAAAAAAGTTTCAGAAAATAGTGCTTTGTCTGTATTCAGAACACCAAGCCTTTCTTGCAGAATCCAGTGAACCAGGTACTTGAGAAAAAATGGAGATGCTGTATCTTAGCTGACTGGTATTTTTGCTTTTATACACCCCAATACAGGACACAATAGATGGGTGCTAACACGTTCAGAAGCAATATTGTGCACACTTACTGTCAGCTGATGGATTAAAAAAATAGAAGATGCATGGAAAGAGACAATGATGATTCACATTGGTTTATTCAATCAGCCAAGCTACAATGATACAATGAACCAATTCCATGAGACAATAAGTAATTAACATTTGCACATCATGTCCAATAGATCCCGTGTGTCAGATGAAACCTTCTTCTAGAACTTGTAAACACCAGAGAATATGGTGAGAAATAACATGGGGAATATCAAGTGGAATGTATTGAACACCGTAGCAAGCTTGAAATAAAATTAAAGTAAGAATTAAGGACCGACGGCTGGTAAAGCAAATATGCAACGCAAAGTATTAATGAAGAGTCAACTAGGTCCACAACTTCGAGAAGCAGTCTTGGGTCTTCATGCATTTACAGATACAGATCATATGGCATTATTAATGGACAAATGAACACTAAGACTTCTTGACATAATGTAAAAGTTACCAGTATATATTTCAGCATTTGACAGGCTACACACCTGGCAAAATGTACGTGCAGATTTTCGCCCATTTATTGAACAAAATGGTGTGTGCTGACAGCGTGTAAACACAAAGTTGATGCATTTAATGAAACCCGATTTTTGTCATCCAACAGAACTATTGTTTCAAGAACCAATGGAAAAAATATAGAGTACCGACCCCCGTTCTTCCTCCATGCAGGTTAGAGATGGAAGCAACTGTAAGAGAGCACGCTTTATAACTTATATTTGGAAGAATGCCTCGCTTCCAGAAATATGAAGTCGGAACTACTTCACGTGACTGATATATTATCAGGATAGATGTGAATCCTTCCGTTGGAATGGATTTGTTAAAGTGTTTAAAGTTGCACACGTATGCCAATCATGTCGTATGCTGATAATGTTATTTTTTTTGGTCGTAAATATATGCTATTAAAAGTCGTACACATCCAATGCCCTCTACATAGAAATAAATAATGCATGTATAAAAAAAAAAACAAGGTTTGTCATACAACATATTCTTCTATGGAAAATGATTATGCACATGTACAACTGTAAATTAAAACCAAATTTCAGACGTACTTTGCTGATAGGGTCTGGATATTAAGTCACAGAATCCTAACCTGAAGTTACCAAAATATGGTATTCAGATAATCCATATTAAATACTAAGTTGCGTATTTTCATTAAGATACTGTTAAAGAAATCATGTACTTATGGCCTAACCATATTTCCACCCTACCAGCGCATGTGGTACGACTAAGTGATATAGGAGTAACCTGATTATCATAAAATTGTTATTCATGAAGCAACAAGAATTTTGAGAGCTTACACTTGGACAAGTATTGGGTCTCAGATTTTAAGCGTAACAGAACAGTAATCTGTAAGAGAGTCATTCACTCTCACATTATAGAGAAATGTACATCTTCTGTGAACGTATAAAGCTTGTACCAAGTGGAAACTGTGCCTACTAAGACTTGCTCTAATGCTCCAAATGTGGTATCAGCTTGTTATACAGCAATAAGACAAGAAATTAATGTCGGATTTAATTAGATGACCTGTTTCTGGTGGGTGCTTTAGGGATTAAAATTGATCCAATTTGGCATTTTTAAGGGAATATTTGCACATTTTACATAATAATGGACCTGAAAATTTGCTTCATTTCTACAATACTTAATCCATTAACCTAATTAGAATGCTCAAATTTGACATCAATTTCATGTGTCTATTATCAAAGGTAAGGATGATATGATGAATTACAGGTTTAAATAATAAGCCTCAAAACGCATCGGTGACCGATGCTTTTTGAGGCTCTGATAACTAATGAGTCACGGAGCGTCCAGATCTGAATTTTACGTGCCATAATAGTCCTTGAGCTCTTGGAATATATATATATATATATATATATATATATATATATATATATATATATATA
>OZ026627.1:56722277-56732277 GCA_964020975.1 Hermodice carunculata
TGTGAATGTGGTACGATAAACGCTGTCCCAACTTGGGGGGGGGGGGGGGGGGTGGGGTGGGGGGGTGGAGGGGGAGGGACCACAGTAATTCCCCAGCGTCAAAAGGTGGCAAAGGCATATTTGACAATGTGCTGCCTGTGTTACCATTCGACAATGTATTAAGGCAACTATAATTTTGATATTCCAATTTTTACCTCTTTTTCCACATTGCTGTATTGCACTATGGAGAGAATCTTAAAATGTTTGCCTCTTCTCAGTAAAACTATGAAAGTATATATTATGACTGGAATATAAAATTAACGACGTACTGCCGTTTATTTAACCTACATACATGTATATTGATATGGTATCGAAGTTAGACAATGAATGGATACCTTGTACCTATGAACTTAGAACAAATTAAGTCAACATGCATGAATTCTTTGAACAATTGCGTATGGTATCTTTTTTTGTTAATCAATGAAATCAGTGCATATTTTGGAAACCCCCTACAATTTTTCAGGGATTTGCAAATATTTTTTCTATTTCAAACTTAAAAAAATAATGTGAGCACTTATACATTTTTGCAAGACGAGATGAATTTAAAGTCACATTCCAGCATGTTTTCTTCACATATTTTTTATTAAAAGGCTTGATATACATTGCATACATTCATATTGAGTTATTTTATGCATATTTTTGCATCCTTAATTTATTTTTTTGCTTTTACCCACATATATAATGTTTGCTGTCAAATTTCTGTAGTCCTTACATGTAGCGCCACCTAGCGACAAAAGTAGCACCGCGACATGCCAATTTTGTGCTTGCATTTTGTTTCAAATGCCAATATCTTGGTTCACACAAAAAACCAGAGATTTCTAAATTCTTTGGACCAGTGTACCGAACGTCTTTAAGCATTAGCATTTTGCTAATTGGCTGATGGTACCAGCAGCTCCTGAGCCCATGGGCATTGTTGGTTGATACAAAACCTACGCACTAACACACTGACACACGCACACACGCTCTTATTCTACAAAGCATTAGATCCGTGTGGCCTGCTTTGTGTAGTTCTGAACAAACCGATATAATAACAATAATAATGATAATAATTATAAAACACTATTACTACTACTACTACTACTACTACTACTACTACTACTACTACTACTACTACTACTACTACTACTACTACTACTACTGCTAATAATAATACAGATAATATTTTCCGTGTTCGATTCAATCCAATGTATGTATGTAATATGTATGTATGTATGCATACGATTACGTTGTTAAATAGTAGGCTATCTGGTTTAAAGCTCATGTTTACGTTCGAGGTACCCAATTTACAAGTTAAATCAATAAGTAGTTTTCTCATGTTCTGAGCGGGTAAATAGAGTTATTTCCGGAAAAGCTAAGACACCTAACTGTTAGTTATCTCACAGGTCGGTCCAGTGCAATCCCTTCTGTTTCCATTCGTTTTGTTGCCATGGGTGTATTAAGGATGATTCTAAATGATTCAAGTTTGTAAAGAAAAGTGTGTCTAGTTGAATACTTGTATTGTATCTGCATGATGTGTTTCCGGGAACTGGAATACCACAGCATATGCTGAACATAAAAAAATAATCAAAAATTGAGAGAAGGACGAAAAGATGCACAACAATGTAGCATCCCTTGGTGGATATACCACACTCCTTTACAATCCACACCAAATGTCTAACCTGAACGTTTCTTTTCGGTCCCTGTGTGGTATTTTTCTAGGTTAATTTTACTTTTAAATTTCCGCCTTGGAAAATAGTCTACAAGCCCACAATAATTAACATGAAAATCATAAACAATGGTCCACAGTGGTAAATTGTTAGAAAAGCAATGTCATAACCTGACCCAGTACCAGTGGTCCATCGGATAATATTTATGTACTGGATGATCAAAGAAGGATTACTCTCTGCGTCCTAGTGAACACCGACACCTATTTGCTCCTTAATGACTGCTGCTTATGTTAAAGGCATGGCGAGATATTATACACGCTGCTTTATATTGATATAACGCTCCGCAAATTTGCATTGTGTATATTCCAGGGTGGTAATGAATCAGTCGCATACAAGTTAGGGTCAATGCCGTTGTCGCACGGACGTATCTTACCTGTTCTATGTTGCAATACATATTCCCTATGTTTTATGATTCAAAGTGAATCGGAACATTTGCTTGCATGCACTTGACCAGGAGAAAAAGTTTATGTACCAGGCTCTGAAGTGGTTTTACACTCGCATATGTTGGCGGTTTGGTTGACAGTTTTAACTATTGCTAGGATTGCGTGACACTCACGTTGTTGCAATAGCGACTGTTCTCTGAGTGAGGCATTTATCAGACGCCGTGCCACAAGGAGACAGCTTTATTATAAAAATGATCGGCAATGATTAATATGAGAATGGAATTTCATGTCTTTCACCTAAATATTTGTTTCTGTCCAAATGGTGCAATATGTCACTAGAATGTGTATTCTGTGAGAATGCCGTTTAATAAACGAGGCCCAGAGGAATGGATCTTTCAGGTAAGATCGTCTGCTCCCAACGCGCAACAAACATCTCATTAAACTCAGGAAATTTGATAGACTGCGCATCAAATACACTGTACTCCACCCCAGTTGGATTGAAATGTTTAATTACGAAAAAAAGATGTTATGAATCAGATGTGCATCTATCAAAGTGCAATTGTTGAAGATCGGCTAATAGTGCCACAAGGGTTGAGGGGGTAATTAGACGCAATGGGTTTGTGCAATATGTTGGTTTATCTGTAGCATTAACTCTTATATAGCCTATTTCGACAAAGCCGATATCGTGTAAATTTAAAGGGATTGCTACACACAAAATAGTTAGCTAGCTAGCTAGCTGGTTAGATAGAGAGACAATACATAGAGAGACAGTAGATGGACAGATAGATAGATAGATAGATAGATAGACAGATAGAGAGATACAGAGATAGATGGATACATAGATAGATGGATGGATGGACATATATATTTATATATATATATATAGATAGATAGATAGATAGATGGATGGATGGATGGATAGATAGATAGATAGATAGATAGATAGATAGATAGATGTTATAGATAGATAGATATATTGATTGACTGAATGATACACGTAGGTAGATGAATAGACATATAGATAGATAGACGGACAGACAGACAGATCGATAGATAGATAGATAGATAGATAGACAGACAGACAGACAAACAGACAGACAGACAGACAGATAGATAGATAGATAGATAGATAGATAGATAGATAGATAGATAGATAGATAGATAGATAGATAGATAGATAGATAGAAAAACTTGTTAATTATTATAATTGACTGTCTGCTTATGAGTATTACATAAAGTGATTTCTATTATATCATATGTTTTACCACATACAACCGCAATGCCGTTACCAAATATATACATGAAAAAGGAAGCAAAACACGACTATTCGAATGAATTGCGTAAGCACATTTTGCCCCAAGTTAGTCCACCTACTCACTGTTACAGTAACAAAAGAAAACAAAATGTCACGCCGCTGGGCTGAAATCGTTTCCTGCATGAAATCAAGAGAAAAGCTAAGTTACATTATCCCATTTTTGAAACAGCAATTATTAACTCGAGGTGAATCTGCCTAAAGACACAAAGGGCAAAATTCAGTACAACCCGAAGCAGATTATCCATCGAGGCAAGAAGAGCGCTATTAAAAAAAAAAAAAAAAATATGTGTACATATTTTGACAGTTGCCTCTCAGTGCGGCATAATAAAGTCTGTGATGTATAGCAGCCCCGCATGACCAGATGTTATGAAGATACAGCAGGGAAATAATAAATAACTAATTGGTGATTGGCTTCTTTTCTATCTCTATAGTTACGCCTTTATGTCTGCCATACATTATAAAGCTGTTTCTGTCCATATAACACAGTCACTGGAAGTTAGCAGCTTGACTTTTTACTCTGTAGTCAGGGTGTATATTACTTCATTGATTTTCAATGACCGAGGCCAACGCAGCCTCTTGAACTAAGTAGTTCCTATGCCAATATTGCAAGCACCTGAAGGTTCGCACGCTCACAGTTACCTAGAGCAAAATGTAGTGTGCCGGATAAAAAAAACACTTTTGACAGTACAAGTGCGCATCATGAATATGGAGAACATTGACTGTTGACAAGTCCTTCTTTTTGAGCCCTTTATTTGTATGGCATTCAATTTAAATTTCCAATCGCCAACACACATCTTATTCAAGATTTGTCGTGTTTCAAATCAAATTTCAAAGCTGTCATATGCCGTACTAGAAGCATTTGCCGGATACAGACGCAGGCGGAAAAATCAGCAGAAAGATTAGAAACGTGTTTGTGTTATATCGACGAACTAAACGCAACGCCGCATCGCGTATGCTCGAATGCTGCATTGTTCACGACACGACATATATATATATGTATATATATATATATATATATATATATATATATATATATATATATATATATATATATATATATATATATATAAACTGGATTAGTAAACTGTTACCCTTCGCCGCAGCAAGATTAATTAGGCTTGTAGCCTCACTTATGAAAAAAAAAAAATTCTCAAAACAAAGAGGCCCTGGACCACAAACTATATTGCACTGCAGTTCCACTGGCTTTGCAACATTCAAACTTACTTTTTTAACACTTAGCATCGCAATGCAGCTGTGTATATTGTTTTTCTCTTGTATGTGCAACTTGCCCAAGGGCAGTGGGTGGTCTTTCCAAAGGGGAATGAGCGAGCGTTCTTAAAAGATACGCCGTGATTTTAATATTGTTTTGAAAAGTTTCATGTCTTTTTTGTGTCAAATGTATGCAGTTTCTTTTCATGATCCCAACATAGCTGCTGAATGTACATGTCATCATCATCATCATCATCATCATCATCATCATCATCATCATCATCATCATCATCATCATCATTTGTCTTATTTTGCTCTGATACTTAAAGATAGTTTCAAGTGTTTCAGTTTAGTTTTATCGATATGGAATACCCCAACGTTCATATCTGCCATGCTCTTTTTTCTAAATCAACCAATTTCCTGTACCAGGTGCTTTTATTATTTTAGTCACATTTCGGATAATTTTTTTCTTCTAATTTTAGCATTTCTCGCAGCAATATTGGATCACTAACATAAACAATTTGTTCAACATCTTCGACGATGTTATTTACTACACTTATATCTGCCAGGTTTGGAAGAAAAGAACAATTAACTTCTAAAACTCTGATCTCTAGGCTGAGTCTTGATCCTATTTTAAAAGTAATATCTGCATAGTCCTATTTGCAACTAAAATAATATTTGCAGCTATAGGATATTAAAAAGAGGTTTTAGCAACTTTGGGTTAACTATTGAAGTGGCAAGTCTGGCCTGAATCAACAGCTTAGCTCGACTCGCTTTGGGCATAATGTGTCCAAAGTACGGCGAGGAAAGCTGTTGACTCTGAAATAACAAAAGAACAATTTCTCTGAAGTAATTCGATATAAGTTGGAGTTTGCATTGAAAGGGCTAATTATGGTCTCTTTCGTTGTCAAGTGTGTCTATATGCATCGAGGTGCTTCCCTTTCAATAATTGACGATGTCTTTGTTGTCCTTCAGTTTCACATTTCCTGCCGATTTTTTTAAATGAACAGTGTTTCCACTCCAAATTGTCTTTTGAAGACCCCAAAAACAAAATGGAAATTCCTTCCGACGTGAGAGGCCATTTGTGCAGGATTCCACCTTTCTGTATATTTCACTTAAACTGAAAAGTTGTTCCATTATGCGAATATAAAAGTAGGTTTATGTTGCGAATAATGACGTCGGGCATAAAACATCTACCAGAAATTTATTTTATTAATATCGTCTGATATCAAAAATGCCTGTTAAAATAGAGCAGGATGATGACGACGACGACGATGGTTACGACGATGACAATGACGACGACGACGATAATGATGACGACGACGATGACGATGACGACGATGACGATGACGACGATGACGATGACGATGACGATGACGACGACGATGATGATCATGATGATGATGATGATGATGATGATGATGATGATGATGATGATGATGATAGCTCTGTAAAGTTCAACACCACCTCAAGGACTTGGTACATAATGGACAATGGGCGGGAGGGCTCCGAAGACATTGGGTCCACACTCATTGTTCCCAGAAATTGGTGGCACTATTCTACCTGCCCCCAGAAATATACGGAACTACTCTCCTTGTTCCCACAAATTACGAGCACAATGCTCCACTATCTCCTCCCCAAAAATGTGCATGGTGCACCCTGATCCCACAAATTACCAGCACACTGCTCTGCTACCTCCTCCAAATAATTGTGCATGGCGCTCCCTGCTTCCACAGATAACCAGCATAATGTTCTGCTACCTCCTCCCATAGACTGTGAATAGTGTTCCTTGCCCCATGCCAACAATAGGCCCTGCTCCCTCTTGCCAGAACCCCCCCCCCCCCCCCCCTTCCCCTCAGAATCTGAGTGACAGCATGGAAGACCAGCCATATCAACGGCAAACAAGACTCTGACAATCCAACCATGGAGAGTAAACAAAATACCAAACAAAAGCCGCATCACTCGCTCGGTGAGCAAAAAAGGAGTTTACCCCACTACGAGGACCAGCCGTTGCTAAAGACAGCTAGGGAATATAATTTACTACTGAACAGATACCTAAGGGAAAACCACACTGAGTAAATTGCAAGAAATTGCAAACTATCATCACACAAATTGAGCAAATCGTCTGTTGTTCAGTTCCTTTTTTAAATGAATTTCCAAATCACAGCAAGCTGAAGCACAATAATCCGGTGTTTTTCCAGAAGTGCACACCGATATCTACAACTCCACACTGGTAGCCTTGATGAACGATGACGCAACACTTTCCAAACATAGATAAGAAATGAAACTATTCAGCATTTAAAGCAGAAACAAGTGAAGAAGTAGTGGGATGATGAACTCCCATGTAATAACCTGCCTCAGCCCTGATTACATTTACTTGAATTCATGTTAGTTCCTATCATGAACATTAGTTATAAGTAAAGCAGCTTGCTTTCAGGATATAAATATGTGCATGTAACTAAAGAAGAAGGTCAACCGACCAAAATTCCTTGGAGCTATATTTTATATAACTACATATGATGTTATAGTATAAATTTGTATGTATTGATCAAAAAAAAGTTTCTTGATTCTTGATCCCTTCTACACACATGTGGTATATTATTTCTTTGAAGACGATATTTTTCTCTCTGTCCTGTTTCTTTAACTATTCGTGTAATGCTGTCAAATTTTGGTAACTGGGGAAGTACACTATGTGTGACTTTTTCCCAGTAAAGAGAGACGGTGTCCTTATACACACACACACACACACACACACACACACACACACACACACACACACACATATATATATATATAATATATATATATATATATATATATATATATATATATATATATATATATATATATATATATATATATATATATATACAGAAGACTAGAGCGTGTTCACCAGAGTCAGGAATACCGAGGATGATTGAGCTCCTTTTTCCTCGCAACAAGTTATGTTCACTGATGAGATCTGAGCAGAAAAAAAAACATCAGTCATTATAACATGCTATTTTTGCATTACATTAGCTGATGAGTACAGAATCTCACCGTCAAAGTAAAATGATTCAGTTACACCATATTTACGTATAAAAATAATGCAATGAATGTTAAGGCAACATGAGGCAAATTACAGAGGAATGTTTCTGTCGATGTAAAGTGAGACTGCAAGTTTAAACAAATTACCAAAATACTATTGTCCACAGAATGGATTGCATTATTTTCATTTAAGGTAGCAGAGGGGATTGAGCTATAACGGCAAAATCGTGACCCGACAGAAAATGAGTTTTTTCCATTTCCGTAAAGTTTGGCACTTTAACTTTCTTGTCACCAAACATGAATACTAAAAAAGCAAAATTTATGTGATAAAAAAGGGAAAAAACATGACCATGTTTTAGCTGGCAATACATTATTTAACGTATCCCAAAGACACCCCCCCCCCATTTCTTCATTCATTAACTCTTGTTCGGTCTTGTATTTGAAACCCAGGGTGACATTTAGCTACACTTACAGGTAGGGAGTATCTATCCCCCGGGCACTAAGCTCATACCGACAGGTGCCCTCTGCATAAACTACTAGAAATTTGCCGAGAAGAATCAAGACAGGAATGGCCCAGGAGGAATAATAATACAGTACTTGAAGCATATTACACTGCAATAATGAAACCACAGACACATTTACAACCTACGCTGACTACAACATCTGGCGAGGAAAACAACCAAATAACAGACTCAACCTGAATGCGAACAAACTATCCAATGTCAGACGTGACAGCATTGAAAAGAATCGACTGACCAGCATGGCGCTAGAGGTCATGGAAGCAAAGATTAGACACAGCTTATTGGACAAAGAAATCAAAATATCATATGGAGGGCGACCATTAATTCTCAAGATAAAAAAAAAATCCAAGAAATTCTTCAGAATTTCAAAAAAAGGCTATGCAGAATATCACGGATGAGATCGATAGAAGTGACGACGACCTCAGCGGTAGCGAATGCTCTTACACAGAGAACACAAAAAGAGAAAAGACGAAGCACGTTAAAACAACAATCCCGGGACGACGAAAAGGAAAAAAAAATAAAATAAAAATAAGAGCATAACTTTTGATGCTGGTAGATTTATAAAAAGATGTAAAGGAGAAAAATGTTATCTGTGAAATAAACATACAAAACACCTTCCCCGTTGCGCTTCGAGTCCAGGATGTTAACAGGAAGACCGAAAAAATGACAATGATGATGATGATGATGATGATGATGATGATGATGATGATGATGATGATGATGATGATGATGATGATGATGATGATGATGACGACGACGACGACGACGCCGACGACGATGATGATGGTGATGATGATGATGATGATGATGATGAGCAATAGTTGTGTTGTTCGATCAAAAGGCCTATAAACACAGATGAGTGCAGCCATACTTTTTTTTTTTTTACGATTCACTGTATTCGTTGTCATGGAATCGATGCAACGAAAATATACAACTGATTTCTGTGGGCGCTGAATTATCACTCGAATGTATGGCATGCACATAGTTTGTTCTCACAAAAAAAAGAAGAAGAAGACATTTACACAACTCATTCTAAACCTATCTTTGCATATTTTGACGCAAGGCCCATACAGGTAGAGGAGCGTGGACACAGATATGCTGCAATAGGCTGCACTTTGCTATTGATACACTGGCATTACACAATGAAGTACCCTTATTCTTTTTCACTGTGTTTTTCAATAGTCACTCAGACGAGTTGCATGTCTCAGCTACAGGGAATGGGATCTGCAAAGACAAGCTGGTGTCCAAGATACGAGAGAAACCTTGCTCTACTGGTGACCAACCCTAATTGCATTTCGCCGCAGCCATTAAATTTGGCCGGTACCACGAAACATTGCCACCATCATCACGAGACATGTTTCTGTTGAATAATTGCTTTCCTTTGCGTAGGTACCAAATGTATCCGCATGAATAGGGAGAGGTATGTGTCGAAGTAAAGCACGTGTAGGAGCTGAAGACAACCTTGCTAAGGTCAAGACAAACTTTTGCGTCTCCTGCTATAACTGGACGAACGAAGACCAATGTTAAGGTATTCGCCTCTTGCGAGTTTTAGACTGTTGTAGGAGATATTTCATCTAGGTAAATTGCTTGTGGCTATCAATGTCATTGGGAACCAAATAATATGACATTACGCCCTCCATTTGTTTCAGCCTTACTTATTTCCAGCTCGATAATATACATAGCTTGTCTCGGGTGTACTAATAATTGGTAAACTGCGAAATAATGTTACATGTATTGTTGTCTCTTGGCATGACTATAATATTAAGAATAAAATGGATATGCATAACATACTACATGCAT
>OZ026627.1:56737277-56809777 GCA_964020975.1 Hermodice carunculata
CAATGGTCCAGGGTCGATAACCACATTTACCCAATGCTGGTTCGATGTGTTGGTCGCTTCTGTCTTTGTCCCCTGGATCAGTTACAATGCTGTTGCACTTATCAAGTTAAGTTCATACCACCCTTAGCTTATGATATAAAGGGTAGTGGGAATCGAATGCTATGTATTGGTTGGTAAGGTTTGCATTTCCGTAAAACCAAGAGCTTTACTGACCCATCTTCCTTTCTTACTATGAGGGTGGCCAAGAATGGTATTCTGCCCTCTGATTTAGTTTCAAGTGCTAACTTTATACTGCCTGCTGTATCCATCTGCCCAGGTGCGACGCTAATTTTTTAATGATTTCCACAACTTCTTGATACTTACAGAGGAATAGCAATAACCTCAAACTTTAATGAAGTTTTACATCACATATGAAAAACCAACTTATGTCACTTCTAGAGCATGAAAATCTATTGAGTGAATTATGCGGAGCTTATAGAAAAAGTCCTTGTTTAGAGGACCATATTTTTACATCAAAAGGCCTCTGCAGTCTGGCAAAAGCAAAAAAAAAAAAAAAAAAAAAGGACATGGCTTGCTCTCTTTGATTTAAGGAGAGCCTTTGATACTTAAAAAGGGACCAATTGTCTCACAGTTTTTGGGATGCAAGTACACTTGGAAAAGCATAATGGCGTCTTCTGAAAGCTTTGTATGGAAGAATAGGATATAAAGAAATTGTTGGTACTTTTGAAATCGAATGGCTCGAGCTACACAAGGTGTAAGGCAGGGTTATATTCTATCTCCCACACTATGTTTCATCATAATAAATGATTTGTTAAGCATATTAGAAAAAGAAGGTCTTGGTATTAGGGATAAGGAGAAACTGGTATCGGCACTTTTACATGCAAATGACTCGCTGAAAGCCAAGTTCAGTTCCATGTAAACAGGGTGCTTAGTTTTGATTGTAAATATGCGTCTAAGTGGGGTCTGACGTTTAGCAGTAAAAACTCTAAAATAATGGTAATTGGCCAGAGAACCACTCTTAGCAGGAAATAGTTTTCGGGCGATGTTTCATTGGATGAATGTTCTTCATATAAGTATCTCGGTATTCAATTTCGTAAATCTTGTAAAGATAGCAACCATATTAATATGTATCTAAAGCCAAAAGTTTCTCTTCTGGTTGGGCTCATGTGTAGCATCCTGTCAACTTATGACAATGTTAATAGAATATCATGTTGGCAAAAGCCTCTGGAAAGGTGTCATATGTCCTTTTTGGTCGCATGGTTATCCTTTTTTGGTTTTGCAAAACGAAACAAAGTATTGTTGCCACACACTAAATGCAATACTGTGTAGCATGGCACTTCTACGGATGAATTTCTCCCCTGCTATTTCAGCAACTCTCGGACATTTGGGGTGATTGCCAAGTAACAGGACTCTCAGTAGGCAGAAGGTCAACTATTTCAGCCGCATGAAATAGCAAATACCTCAATCTCGGCCATGTAAAAACATATTTTATGACATGGTGCTAAACTACAGGGACACAAGATCTTGCGCATACTGCTATTTCAAGATATTTGGAAATATAGTGACTGAGGCTGGATTAGATTATGCGATATCTGGCAATTGCCCGAATCTATCAGAATCATTTTTGTGTTGAAGTTTTGGACGCATATAAGTCTATTTCAGAAAGCCATTTACATGATATGACTAACTGCCTTTTAGGGGGCCAGATTAAAGTTCAATGCCCGTACAAGCCGCTTGAGGTGTGACGTGGACCAAGCCCGCGGGGCTCAATCAGACGGTGTCCGTAAATTATATAGCTGTGGGCAAGGGGGCATTCCTGTTGTACTTTTTATTTGTCCAATATTAAACAACATAATGAAAGATTGCTTTTGGCATCTGGAAAGTCAGCTTTGTTCTTAAGACCATTTATTATGGTATCCCTTTATGGTTTCATCTGTTTGTAATTTTTATTTTTTTGTCTGTCGAATAAGATGTTCGAAAAGGTGTATACAGCCTTCTTGAAGAGAGCTTAGTCCTACCGAAGGGAAATACTAAACAATGATATCGCACTATAGATCACTTTAACCTCCACTCCGCTTCGATTAATTTGTATAAAAGGCAGTCTCCTGTGCTAAGTACTGGTAGCATTGTAAATTGCTCCTATGTAGCCCTGCTCTCTTTCGGGGTGGTGCGGGGGCTACTTGCGTCCCTACAGGCTGCTCTCCCCTTTAGTCGTCTTCTTTTTTTCGCGGGGTTGGGGTAGCAGTCCGGAGGAGGGGCAAGTTTAGCTTGCCCACTGCGCTGTGTTGCAGGGCGGTGATCACATGTCGAGTATTTCGTTGTAGGTGGATAGCAGACACGTTTTATGTGCATGTATTTAGCTTGCATCTGTCATTGAATATGTATTTGACGCATCGCAGGTACTACCTGTCTGCAGTGCCCGAGGTGTAAAGAGGTAGTTTCAATTTTATATATATATATATATATATATATATATATATATATATATATATATATATATATATATATATATATATATATATATATATATATATATATATCTATATATTTGTGTGTGTGTGTTTAAAATTGAATGAGCGCGCACGCAAAGACGCTCCGCTTGGCAAATGTCCGTGCAAAAATATATAGTCCAACCCATGTCACCTATAGGAGCTAAAATTGGCGGAATAGCCTTGATTTGCATAGGGTTGCCATGTTGCAATGAACTGATGTGTTTCGAAGTTGTGACTGTGCTCTCAATCCAGCTAGCACAGGCGTGTAACAGTGAAACCACTATTTTCCAGTCATGTTATAAGTTGACGCTCAACTATTAACGCAGATAATGTAAAGATGTTTGACGTAGTGGTATCTCCTCTCTAATTATTAAGATCCCTCTTGCATATATCCAAGTCACCACAAGCCTTCACATAATCTATCTGGACTAAAAGTGGAGCTTAAACGTTAAGCCAGGGATTTTCAGGGATTTTTCACAAAGTATTTGTCGTACTCACATAAAGTAAAAAACTGAATGCTTTGTGGTTTCGTTGAAAGTGAACTCTACAAGCTGGCAGTAGTCATATACTTTTTTTTCTTTCAAGCGGATTGGACGAATAGCCTGTTGGCTAATATGAGGTGCTCTCCTCAGGGAGCTCCACCAGCCCTTATTGATAGCGAACTTTTCCAGCTCTTGTGTATTTTCTGTTGCCAACCTTCGTCTGCGGAGTGCCTGGTGTCGGTAAAAAACATATGAAATTTCAGTCACATACATTGTACGCAGTATCTCGAGGTTCTATGGTAATGACGTCAAGGTGAGGTCTTGCGAATGTTTGCACGTGCATTAGATAATTTACATCCATCTTTTTCCACATCCCTGTTAACATCACAATTCCGATTATCCAAACTTATTGGCCGCGGCTACAAGAATGAAACGGGCCAGTATCGCCACGCCCATGTCAAAATCTGTAATTTTTTCAGCGGTCCGTCAGACGGTCGTAGGCAGGAATCAACCTGGGACGTGCTGCCACCTTGTAGCAGATGTAGCAAGTGTTTTGCATGCGTCAAACTGATCGGTCGGCATCAACTATGACATCAATACAATGTGTTTGCATAGAAGTCGCGGATAAAGAAAAAAAAAAAAAAGGGGGGGGGGGGGGGGGGTAGGTGTGGATTAGGACTTTTATATCTTTGATCTAAACATATATCTTTCTGTGTTGATGGCCATGATCCTGGCTTCAAATGTCTGGTAATAACACCGTTCAATCAGGTACCAGTGTGTCTCTATTAGAGAAAGGATAGGTCCAGTCAACTACTTAAAAAACTGGTCCAGGAAAGACGTTCATTTAGTTAGTAACTTTCCACTCAAATTAGATATTAATTTATTTCGAAGAATACACACTGGCAAAAGCACACTAAAATTCTAAGATTAAATAAAGAAATAAAAAAAAAAACGATTAATTAATTAAGTTGCACAGATCAAATAACAGAGAAAAACCGTGCAAGGCCCTAAACCGTAATCGGCAATACAAAAAACGTATCCTAGAATATGCAATAAAACAAACATTCTGGCACTTGTTTATTACTCTAATAATACATACAAAGACACCCAATGCCTGCTATGGGTAGCAGGATGTTCACATTGCGTAATGATATTGATAATAGTACCACTCAGCTACATCTTGAACATTATCCGTTGCATACTCTTAACAAAATGTAGGCTTTTTACCTCGGGCCATAATGAGTGCAGAGCGCAGAGGCAAATGTCGCGATTTTCTCGCCGTGATAGCTGCGTAATGTGACTCCCCCGTATTTGGACCCGTTACCAGATTCACATCGTGACAGGAATCCCAGCAGTTGTGTCAACAACCTAATCATGATAGCTTCAAAAATACCAGGGTTCTTGTCAGAGTCCAAGTTCAATCTTCATAACAAAAAACAAAAACAAAAAACAAAAAAACAAAAAAAACAAACAAAAAAAAACAAACAAACAAAACAAACAAACAAACACCCCCCCCCCCAAGGAAAAAAAAAAATGCAGGACGCATGTGTGAGGTCCTGAGTTCTATTCGTGGCACGTGTCTGATATTTGAAGAGTTTCATGCTCACGTGTATGAAATTTGTACTGTTCAGTAATTCACATAAACGTGGGTTTTGCACACAAAACCCAAAGTTTTGTAATACAAAATCCTAGGTTTCGTAGCAAAATCCTGGATTTTGCTCACAAAACCCAGGCTTTTGAACATAAAACTACGAGTTTTGTAACTATATCTTGATTTCTGCTTGCAAATCAAGGGTTTTGTCACAAAACCCTGGATTTTGTAAACTAACAAGGATAACAAAACAAGAATCATAATTTTTTTAAATTTTGTTCAATAATATGCTCAAAACCCATGGTTTTGTAGAAAAATTCTTAAACTTAGTTCGCCAAACCAAGGGATTTGTACATAAAATTTAGGGTTTTGTTTTTTAATCCACCCTTTTAACAAAGGTCAGTTTGTTTCAAACCGCTTTTTATGTGTTAAATGTCCGAATTGGACAAGAGTAAAATATTTACTTCGCCGAATGTATTCAAAGGTTACCCAACCTAGCCTTCATAATGATATGGTAAAATGTCTGTTTACTAACAGAGGACTTTCCAACATCAAAATATGTCGAAAGTATTAAAAAACATTTCATAAACCAGTGGCAGACAGAGATGGATACTAGTTCAGGTGCCGATAAAAAATTATGAACCTATGCGAAAAATTACGAACCCATACGAAATTAAAGAGAAAATTTGAAATCGAAAAATACCTTCTTACTGTCAAGGATTGGTCCATGAAGAAAAATATAACATAATAATATACAGTACAGCTATCGCATCATGGACCACCCATACTCGCACAGTTTTACGCATGCTTGAGCACTGCGCCACACATCTTGCATGCCGCCAGCGAGATATGCTTGCTACCGGCGTGCTCCGACGTGCGTCCATGCCTTCTTAAGCATGCGTTTTAGTGCTCATCTTTTTTCGCATCTGGCGACTGGCGTGCTACAAAATGCGTTGAGCCTATCGCACGATGCTCAATGCCTGTCTGGCGAGGTTGCATCAACTTTTCAAACCGTGCATGCAATGCTAGCATTGCCTGTCAGTCATTTTTGTTATGAGGACAACCCGTACGACACTGGTTGATTTGAACCATGCTAGCATTGCCTGTCAGTCATTTTTGTTATGAGGACAACCCGTACGACACTGGTTGATTTGAACCAATCATAATTGACATGTTGACCTCAACCTACAAAAAGCCCAGCTCCAACCATGGAGGTATTATACAGAAGGAGAGACCACGCCGGCCACTTCGAAGATTCCAGCTCTGAAACCGCCAAGTTTGTTTGTTTGTTTGTTTTTTTTTGTTTTTTGTTTTTTTTTTGGGGGGGGGGGGAGGGCAGTTAAACCCGCACACTGATACTGTGCGGCTGCCCTGGCACAGCTTGTTTCAACACAGAGGCTACTTGCGCTCGGAGTTCATCGGTATTTTAGACCTTTCGGTAATCTCCGAGGTGCTGGGTGAAAAGTTTCACCTATTTCAAGGATGATTTTCTGCCTGGCCAAAACATGACGCAAAAAAATGGTAAACATCCATGGCAAGATCTTACTGTATAATACCTCCATGCTCCAACCAAAGCCTCGTCTTGACCGTTTTATGTGCGGTATGGACAGCGACAAACCCACCAAATCTTGTAGCCATTTTTGTATGTCACGAGCTGTTCTCTCCTGATTAAAAGTCACACGAACATCGATCGATTTCCGATGCTAATCTGTTACTTTCTGTGGCGCCCGTCAACAAGTTGTTACACCGGTAGGAATACTACGAGTTCTTCCCGTTTCTCGGTGATATTTCACCACCCTTTTTTGATGTACTTAGTTCAAAAGTAACATGGTGCTGTTGAATCGGCATCTTTCTGATCAGTTATAAGCCATACATGCCACGGTAACCCTTGTAAATAAATAAATAAATAAATAAATAAATAAATAAATAAATAAATAAACAAGATATGTTTGTAAAACATTGATGCCCCGCCCTCATTGCCCTTGCCCTCGCTGCCCTATTGATAGTGGTAGATGGGGCACTCGTGACCTTACAAAATTAGTGAAGGTTGATGTTACACAATGTCACATATCTTTAAACTTTAATCTTCGACTAGCCCCGGATATGGACTATAATCTTGTACAATAGAAAAGTGCTAGCTTAAAAATATCTTCAGTTATCATGCAGAAACCAAAGTTAAATCGGGTGAATATGTGACCTTGGAATTTAGATCAAGGTCACCAAACTTTACATTTCTTGTAGCCCTTAATAAGGACTATACAGCAGTGCAGTATCCAAGTCCTTGCTCAAAAACTTCTTCAGTTATTGTGCAAAAACCACAGGAAGTCTACTGTCTGTGTGTGGCCCTCAAAACTGGGTCAAGGTCACCCATCTACAAGCTCAAAATAGCCCTTATAGGCAACCATAAAGCTGTGCAATATAAGTGCTACCTCTAAAAATGCAAGTTATCATGCAGAAACAGTATTCAACCAAGTGGCTCTGTGACCTTTGAAATTAGGTCAAGGTCACCCATCTTCAAACTTGATCTAGCTTCGAATACGGAGAATTATCCGTTGCAATATAAAAGTCCTAGCTTAAAAACCTCTTCAGTTATTGTGCGGAAACCAAATTTAACTCAGGTACCACTGTGACCTTGGAAATTAGTTCAAGGTCACCCATCTTCACACTTTGCCTAGTTTTTGACTAGAATGATACACATGTACAGTATCAAGCTCAAAAACTTCCTGAGTTATTGTGCGGAAACCACAGTTTAACTACAATCCCTCTGTGACCCTGAAAACTGGGTCAAGCTCACCCATCTTCAAACTTAACCTAGCCCTCACAGAGAACCAAAACGCTGCGCAATATAAAACTTCTAGCTCTAAGGTATACGTTATCATGCAGAAAGCATGAAACCATATTCAGTAAAGTGGCTCTGTGACCTTTAAAATGAGGTCAAGGTCATTGATCTTCAAACTTCGCCTAGCCCCAAATATGGACTATAATCCTGTGCAATATAGAAGTCCTAGCTTTAAAACCTCTTCAGTTATTGTGCGGAAGAGAAAGTCAACTCTGTGACCTTGGAAATTAGGTCAAGGTCATTCATCTTCCAGTTTTGCCCAGCCTATAGCTAGAATAATACACCTGTACAGTATCAAAGTCCTAGCTTAAAAACTTCTTAAGTTATTGTGCGGAAACCACAGTCTACCGACCGACCGACATGTGCAAAGCTATATGCCCCACCTTCTTCGAAGGGTGGGTGGGGGGGGGGGGGAATAAACAAATAAATAAATAAATAAATGTGTTTCCGGTGCCAAGACTGAGTCACGATGACTTGCATACACCGGTCTGGACCATGCAGCTGGAAGTCTGGTCTGCAGAGCTGTCAAACATTTGCCTGCCGTCATGGAGAATCTCGTGACGCAAGCAACTGGCAAGGTGCCAACATGACCACACTGCATCATTTGGTTTGGGGGCCGTTTGAAGTAGCGTCGGTTGCAAAGAACTGGCTTCAAACTTTCAGTATTAAACACGTTCCTTGAACACAACAAAAGTTGGTCATACCAATATCCCGACATGTCAATAACGGAAAGAAAGAAAGAAAAAAAAACGACAGACCACAACTGGCTGATAAACTTTGATGCCGCAATACAAATTGAAATATGACTGACAAGTGATCAACCCATTCAAGGACCGGTCCCGGGGCCAACTTGGGCAGGGATGATGACCACTGCCTGATGATCGACATGTACATACATACCATTTCTTGCTGGTGCACTTGCACACAGTTTCAGATCTTGCGACTTATGTGACCAGTATTTTGGCAGCTAGTACATGGTGATGGCCATTTGAAGTGTCGGCATCATTCAGAACTTAAATAGTCATCTGGGCAGTCAGTATTTTGACATTATAATGTATCCATCCTTTATTTCCCACTTAATTATGATGAATCTGTGTGTACGATTGTGTTTTTATTTTCTTCTCTTCATTGCCTAGTAACTGTAATTGTAAAAAGATACGGCGACTCAGAAATATATTCAATTTAGGCCCCATGTGTACCTATGTAGGCTTCTACTACTCTAGAGCCGTGCCAAATTGTCGGACGTGCCCCTTGTAGGAAATCGTCGACCGTTTTGCCATTGATTGACAAGATGTGCAAAAAAATATTAACTTAATAAGCACCAAGATATTAATTTGGGACCGAAGACAAGTTGACCATTTTTAAAATTTGCGTATTTTCAGACACAATGTCAGCTTTTAAATAGAAAATATCCATTGCAGTCAGCAAGTGTTATTCAGCACCCGTGCGACGCAGTTTGCAACGTAACGTTGCGAATCTAATGTGTTTTACAATATAGAGGTTCTCCCCTCAAGGACTGGAGTTTAGTTTCCAGCTAGTTACCTGAGTGCAGACTCCTGGACGGCGCAAGAGACTGGGGGCGCCAGTCGGAGTCTGACCCAAGTTTACCAGCCTTTGAATTTACCGCTCCAATCACAATAGCACATACAAATATTCGTTTAGATTCGAACGTTACTCTGCCATCTAGTGTCCTAAGCTAGAATTAGTTTATTGACCAATTTATTTATTTATTTGAAGCACGCCATCTGGCGCCGAATATGTATAAAAGAAAACCGAAATGGCTTTACTAGAATGTGTTTGATTGGTTCACTGGTCGGCATATCTAGCTCACTGATTGGTTTGACGTAGAGAGATGAAATCAGCGCATGATTCAAATGGTACACTTGGGTCAGACTCCGACTGGCGCCCTCAGTCTCTTGCGCGGTCCAGGAGTCTGCGCTCAGGTAACCAGCTAGAAGGTGAACAAAAATAACGTGTAGCCTAATACCTTCCCATCTCTGACATTTGGGCACACCTAACTAACTTTCTGCTCTTACAACGGCACTGCCAATATATATATATATATATATATATATATATATATATATATATATATATATATATATATATATATATATATATATTTATTTATTTATTTATTGTTATGTTGAAGAAAATGTTAACCGTGATGCTCTGTGGACATTGATGGACTCGTTTGTTGTCATGGGTGACCACAGCATGACTACGAAGAGAAGTTTTTTCTGGGGCACGTTTGGTCATGAATGTGATCGAAATTTCCCAGAAACTAAGAGAAACGAAAGCCTGCGTGCCTGGCGTGCCCTCAGCCAACAAGTCAGAAGTTTTGTTATTATTTTGGCAGTAGCCATGGAGGTCTTCTTTGCGCTTTCTAATCAAATTCAGGGTGCAGGTAATCTGTATCTACGTTTTGCGATTCACAAGCTCACCGTTAGCAAGGAGGGTAGTCTTCCCTCCTTAGTGTCAGTAACGCCTGGCAATCAGTCTAGAAGTTCACCCTGACCAGGGATGCAGCTCAAGCATACGGCCTCACGCAGCCACACCCACACTCACAGAGGACAAAATTCCAATTGTCTTTTCGTTTTATTCCCTCTTTAAATACAACATCTGGATATTTTATGGCAGTATATCTGACACCCAAGGATAGATACATATTAATTCGTTACCGTTAGGCTGGAAATGCTTTAGTTCTACAAAACCAGCCTAAGCAAAGTTGCTGTGAGGCCACTGCCATAGCACTGGCTGTGTTAATTGTTATGAATATGAATTAGTATTTGTACATAACACGTTTGCAACAGACGTGAAAAACTTTTCCTCGGAAAATAAAACTATTGGTATGAAAAATATTAATTGGTCGGCAAATATCTATTTCATTTTTGTAATGTTTCTAGTTAAAAGAGAAGCAAAAAAAAAAAATAAATAAATAAAAAATAAAAAATAAAATAAAATTAACAAATAGATAAAATAAAAAAATAATAAAAAGAAATAGTTATGGCGGCAATGCACGTTTGCCCAAGTTTGCACAGATTTCGAGAGGTGGTCCCACGAGAAAAAAAAAAGGGGGGGGGGGGGGAGGGGCAACACCCATGTTATGCCGCTCCTCAAAAAATATGAAGTCATGTATTGTAGGCCTATAACAATCTTTTATGCTTGTTAAGCTGTACGTTAACAATGCCTTCATGCCCCCCCCCCCCCAAAAAAATAGCACAGCATCATCATTAACCCTCAACTGATATTCAACCTTAAAAGTTCCTCCCTGGAGAGTCATGTGGTTTGAAGCCGTTAATGAATTTGCTATAAGCAGAATATAGAAATTAAAAAAAAAGACAAAAAAGACCCATACCTGATGTCGCCTGTATTCTTCCACTCCTCTCTCTCTCCGTTGTATGAGCTTAGTTAAAATTCCCACTGCTAAAATTAAATTTCCACCACTGGTTCTCTCTGTATACACACACAGAAAGAATTATCAACTGAAGCCAAACAAAAGAAATCCATATCTTTCAGTTATGTAATTTTAAAGAAAGGAAAAGAAATAGAAGAGAAAAAATGATTTCCCGTGCATTGAATTCAGTTGGGAATTCTTTCTGTCTGTCTGTCTGTCTCCTTATAGAAGCCAAATTATAAGAGAAGGGTCGCGGAGATTTTTTTTTTTAAGAGTACCTTTTCAGCGATGAAGGCCTTATGTTATTGAAAAAAAAAAGAAACAAAATGAATGAGAGAAACAGCTTTTCATTTGGGTTTATCCAAAAACAAAAACAAAAAACAAAAAAACAAGTAAAAAACAAAAAACAAAAAAACAAAAAAAAAAAAAAAAGAAAAGAAAACACACACACACACACACACACACACACACATTCATGTAAATCAGAGCAGTATGGCCGCAAAATACACATGCATGTATTAATTGCTCCCCGCTGTTTAAGAGTGTAGCTTGTAACCCTTAGATGGCCAGAACAATTATCTCGTTATAGAGAAAGTGACACTGTGTCAGCATATACTGATTTAGAAAGCATACATGTAGATGCATTAAAATTTTGATGAGAGGATTAGCAAAGTATCAGTGATGTATTTAAAAAAAAATCAGTTTTGGATTCCATTGGGTTCGTACGATATTTTTGTTCAGCCATGGAGGTAGAAAGTCCACCTCCATGGTTTACTCAGCGATAAATTCCTTTGCGTTCCACTTTGAGTGGTCCCAGTTATGAGTGTGCCATTGTTGCTAATATTAGATAGGATGCACGACATGAATAAAAGACTTTATTTGACTGCACCGTATACACAACATGGTAATATGTCTGTCAACACAACACGACAAAACAAGATACAATGCAATACGCACATCACAATCCCATACAACACAAAACACATCTGCAAACAACACATTACAAGCTGAAGCAAAGTGTCGCTCACTTCGGGAGATGAGAGTTGAGGAATGGGAATTACCAGCAGTGACAGGGGTGGGGGTGAAGGTGCAAGGGGGGGGGGGAGATGGATTTCACTTTTTGCCAAGTTGCAGTGGATGTACTCATGAACGAAATGTAACAGTGCTATTTTTCAACGAGCAGTACAATATAAATCGAAACAAATACAAGAACCTCATAACACAAGCAAATCAGCGTAACGAACCGTTAGATCCATTGACGCGTGAATACGGCACCACCAACGACACAAGCATATTGGCTATGAGGTGCTTATGAACTGAATATTTCAACGACTTCTTGGAAAGGAAAAAAAAATCCCTTTTGTCCTTGTGTTTACATCTTGAAGGATACTGACTGACAGGAGAAAAAACTCTGTTCGGATGCAAGAATAACTAATATCAAATGAAGCATTTGAGACCGAATAGATGTTTGGTTTGCACTATTATAAGCGTTTTTTGGGGGTGGGGGTGGGGGGGGTAGGTTGGGTTGGGTTGAAGTAAAATCAAAGGCACAAAGCTTCACAGTATGAATGCATGTTTTAGGATATTCACAATTCTTTTGTTATCTCGGAGCTGGAATTTTCCTGGTCCCAGTTATGAATGTAAAATTGTTTTAGGCCCAAAGTTGATAAGTTTTGATTCGATAAAGAGGTTAAATAAATTCGTCAAGAAAGATTTAACGGGTTCAGAATGAAAATTTGGGACCCCAAATACCCCATTGCCGAAACCAACTTCGTCGATAAATCAATGAAGGCGAAAAACATCATGGCGAAATTAGATATGGTCGAATGAGAAATTGCCAGGACCGTTATTTCTGGCGAATGCAAATTTATTAGCAAATTTTGCCGAAGATGTGTTGAAGTTCCACGAAACAAATCTGTCGTTCACGCTAATATGACGAAGACCCTTTGGGCGGGGGGGGGGGGGTTTGTTTTCTCAAGGAATAGTAAGGGGCAGATTGTCTTTGATCGACGCACACCGCCTTTCCGTCATACAGGCCGGAAAAATGATCAGTGTATTTCGGTTATTTCTGAAGGAGGTGGTTTGCCTCGATTGATGTGGTAATTGATTAACAAAACAATAATTCAGATTTCTCCGTTCGCTGACATATAATAAAATAAACTTAACAGAGGTATTTTCTTTTTCTTTTTCTTTTTTACTGCTGGGTGTGGCACAGCTCAGGAACAAAGGAAACACTAAGGTCTACACCCTACAAGTTGTTGGCCTACCATCCAGTGATACAGTCGTCTGGCAATTCTGCAGACACTTATTGAACTATCGCAGAAATTTTGATTAATATGATTAGAACTTTTCGCCCAAAATTGTGTTCAACATAATTGATCATTCGGCTGTTCTTGTCTTCGATTATTTTTATTGTTGACGCAGTTTGATTTGGAAGAAACTGAAGATCGAGGATATTGACATTCGCGGAGTGGAATTCAACAATAGACACCTTTCGCAACTACCGAGTTTTTCGAGAACGCGGCCGCAGACCCCAGCGAGGGATTTTCCGTTCAATGATCCATGACAGGTGCAATTTCACAGAAACGTATCGATAGCGAAATGGCGTTCGCCATACGAGGTATCATTTTTGCACTGATTCCTCAATTTGTTTTTTATACCTTATATACACATGCTGTTAATCAACTGTGGTGCATTAAAAAAAAAAAAAAAAAAAAAGGAAAAGTGGGAGGGTCTTACCTGATAAATTCAAACTGTTTGCATGGGAAAGGTTTCCGTTTAACATTGAGGTCGAAGTGATAAGTGCAATCATAGAAATAGGAAAGATGATTTGCTGCATAGCAAATCAGTGTGTGTGTCTTAAAAACATATTGGTATGGCAATATACAACTATTCCATAACACAGGAGTAGGAGCTGGAATGGCATCTCTATCTATTAAAGCTTTGAAGTTATTCGAAATTTAAAATTTTTAATGGTGCTATTTGGCATAATTTAATATCATACAACTGTTAGTTTTAATTTATCAGGTGTGCAATGGTCGACAACCCACTAGTAGAAGTTAGAATGACATCTCTATCCATTTTAGTATTGCAGATATTCAATATTGAAAATTTGAACACTGCTAATTAGCATAATTTAAATTGCACCAACTTTTGTTTTAGATTTATTACATGTGCAATGGTCAACAACCCCCTAGGCGAAGTTGAAATGACATATCTATCTATAATAGTTTTGAAGATATTCAAGTTTTTAAATTTGAAATGCTGTTAATCAGCATAATTTAAATTGCTACACCTTTGGCTTTAGATTCATTACATGCGCAATGGTCCATAACCCCCTAGCAGAAGTTAAAATGACATCTCTATCTATCATACGTTTGAAGATATTCAAGATTTAAAATTTCAAATGTGCCTAATTTGCATAATTTGAACATCGTCATTTCTCTGTGTAAAACTGTCAAACTTCTTGTATGGAGGTACAGTCATGCCAAGTTTGGAGTTTCTATATATAATAATGTCCGAGAAAATTGTGAGACAAATTTACTGGTAACGAAAGAAAGAAAGAAAGAAAGAAAGAAAGAAAGATGAAGGGGAGGAAATAAATAATAACTAGAAAAGATGATTTGCTGCATAGCAAATCAGTGTGTGTGTCTTCAAAGCATATTAGTATGGCAATGTACGACTATTCCATAACGCAGGAGTAGAAGTTGGAATGGCATCTCTATCTATTATAGCTGTGAAGTAATTCAATATTTAAAATTTCAAATGCCCTTAATTTGCATAACTTTAAACATCTGCATTTCTGTGTATAAAACGGCCAAACTCCTTATATGGAGGTACAATCATGCCAAGTTTGGAGTTTCTATGTATAATAGTGTCCCAAAAAAGTGTTGGACAAATTTGCTGGTAAAGAAGAAAGAAAGAAAGAAAGAAAGAAAGAAACTGAAAAAGAAGATTTTTTTTTAATCTGTCTGTGTGCCTTCAAAGGTTGTAAATATTATATGCTACAACTTTTGTCCTTTGGTACTTCACATTCCATTAAGCTGATGGCTGCATGCAAATTTCAAAGTCCAAATGACCTTGACCTTTGACCTTTACAGGTCACATGTAAATTGCACAGTGTTACAATACCCACAACTTGAGCCGGACATGAACCAAATCAGAGTAAAATTGACCAAGTTATGGCAAGATGAAACCTTCAAAGGGCCAAATGACCTTGACCTTTGCCTTTTTGAGGTTACATGTTCTTATAAAAATGTCCAGTGTAGCAATACCTACAATTTGAGTCCAACATGATCAGAACTGGATGGAGATTGGCCACGTTATGACTGGATGAAACTTTCAAAGATCCAAATGACCTTGACCTTTGAACTTTAAAGGTCACATGTAAATTTAAAAAATGTGCAGAGTTACAATAGCTACAATTTGAGCCCAACATGATGAAAATTGGATAAAAATTGACCAAGTTATGGCCAGAAGAAAGCCAGCACCGAAAGTGGCCTTTGACCTTGAAATGACTTTTGACCTTGAGTTGACCTCTACCTGAAGTGAACTTTGACCTCAAAAATGACATTTGGCTTAAAATTGACCTTTGACCTTGACATGACCTTTGACCTTGACATGACCTTGACATTTGAGATGACCTTTACCTTGCTATGATCGAACTCCTATACACTCCGAACCACATCTACTATAGTATATACGATATTGAAGATTTAAAACTTTAATTAGCCCTCATTTGCATATTTTTGAAAAGCATGACCTCTCATTATAAAAAGGCCAGACTTTATCCATAGAAGTATAATTGTGCCAAGTTTGGAGTTTCTACATTTAATACTTTTCAAATGAAATGTCGGACAAATTTGCCGGTAAAGAAAGAAAGAAAGAAAGAAGAAAGAAAGAAAGAAAGAAAGAAAGAAAGAAATAAAGTATTCCTAGAAAAACAGAAAAGTGTGTGCTGACACACACACTTTAATAAAAAATAGAGGGCATTATATATATATATATATATATATATATATATATATATGTGTGTGTGTGTGTGTGTGTGTGTGTGTGTGTGTGTGTGTGTGTGTGTGTGTGTGTGTGTCGATATATCATAGGGTAGTATTTCAGCAACATGAAGATCATAAAAAAATCCCTATGAAATACATGGAACATGCGTTTGGTACATAGATAGATCACTTAAATGCAATTATGAACATGTGCACAAAGAGCAATGAAGTAATTCTGATCGATAGATCATATCATCTGGTCAGAAAACACAAATATTTTGATCTTGGGTCCTTCAGTTTACCAAGAACGCAAGAAAGTGTGTTTTTTTGCAATGCCAAGAACGGTAACGTAACCAATCTCAAGAGGAAGTAAAATAGCAATGATTAAGTTGTGTCACAAGAGTCAACCAGTTCCTAGGATCCCCCATGTATTTATTTTATATTTTAGTAATACATTTCGATCGTAATATGTTGTGTGCAAAGCCATGATTTGTTCACAAGCAGGTAGTGCCAATTATTTCTACGCTAAAATTTCAAGAAGAAGTCCGTTTTAAGACAATAGGAACGTTTTTACAACGCCCCCTATTATCGCCCAATTTCATTATCTGGCTGTCACTGTCAGAAGTTACGAAAAGACTGCCGGTCGTCTGCGATGTCAAAATCGTACATAGTAGCCATGCACGGGAACTTGAAACGGTACTCTGAGCTTTGTTACGTGTTTCTCTAGTTCTGAATGGAATAAATTTCGTTGTATGCCTTTTTACGACTTTGCAATGCCAGGGTTTTATGTTTATCGTTTATGCAATTTGGAAATGTGAGCCATGAAGGACAACCCACTTTGTCAAATGAGCAGGGTGACTGCAAGTGTAAAGCACCAGGCATGTCGCACGATGAGGTCGCCACTCGCACGATGCTCGCTTGCTCGATGCTCGTCCGTTGGCACGCAGCAAGACCCATTGCTAGCCAAATGTGAAGAGGGACGAGCACGCATTCGCATGGTGTGAGCATCTTATTTGAGCATGCTACACAAGGCTAGCTCTTTTTCTGTTTGCGCGCCAGCGTGCTTCACGGGCTAGCAATTTGGTCCATTTAGCGAGAGCTGTACTGTAGAATCAGTGCACATAACCTAAAAAATAAAATGGAAGCCAAACAGGAGGAAAAAAACGTTGGAAGAAAGAGTTTGTGACATTTTTAATAAAGTTGAAGATGAAGCACACGTAATGTTACACAGCAAAATATGATTCTAAAAGTTATTTTCCCTACATTTACCATACAAGGCGATCAAGAAAAAAACCATCATCATCATCATCATCATCATCATCATCATCATCATCATCATCATCATCATCATATATATATATATATATATATATATATATATATATATATATTTATGACGGGCACTGCAAATCACACAAGATTGCCTGGTTTCTTGTTCAGTGTACCCGTCCGACTACGTCAGTTTGGAAACACGGCACTACACCGGCTGATATAATAACACAACACAACTGAAAGCAAATCTATCATCATCATCTCATCATCATCATCATCACCATCATCATCATCATCATCATCATCATCATCATCATCATCATCATCATCATCATCATCATCATCATCATCATCATCATCATCATCATCGTAGCTAATACCTAAGTTAATGATCACACCAATTGAAACACTTGTAGTTTGGTGCAACTCTTTTGGGATTTGTGACGTGACTTAACCCATAGACTTGCAATCTCACAAAGCCCTGGGTTTTGTGGGCAGCGAAAAGCATGAGTTTTGGTGCGTTATTTCACATAGAACCAAAACCCAAAGTGTTCCGGCAAAAACGGGGGTTTGTGAACGAAACCGTCGGTTTTAGGCAAAAAATTAACAAAACCGAGGGTTCTGTAATCGAAAGTTTTGCTCTTATAATGCTGAAGACACAGAATTTTGTGCCTTAACCATCATTTTTGTTAATGAAAATCCACGGTTTTGTACCTCCCCCCCCCCAAAAAAAAAAGAGTTTAGTTGCAAAACGTGGAGTTTTGTCCAAAGGGATATATGAAAATTCAATAACTAAGCAAAACCCAGGGGTTTGTGATAAAACATTTTGCCTTGTCAAGGTTTTTTGAATTATTGAATTGTAGAAGTTCCCTATACGTCATTATACTATTCAAATTAATCGCGTCAAAAGTCTACTGGGGGCATAGTTTTTTTTTATATTTTATCTTTTTTTTTTTTTTTTTCTAAACCAAAGAGAACACCAAAGCAAAGCTCCGTGACACCAAGGTTCAAGCTTAACACTTTCCCGTTGGGTCAGCGCGTTCTGCGGACACCAAAACTGTCCTTTGACGTGTGAGGCCGCGTATAACATGGAATCTATCCCCGTTACCATGGAAACGAGAAGTATCATTTGATAAAAGTTTGAAGGTTGCAAATGGCACTGTGACAGTAATTTTGTGACAAAAATAATTTATATCATCCAAAAATGTAAAATCAGACATTTGTCATACAGTTTATTGCACCATATCTGGAAAATTTTATAATTATAACGTATTTCTCCTTCATGGGATGCTTCAATAAAAGGGTAAATTTCTGTTAAATCATTGCAAAGATTAAATGTACAAATTCAAATTAGTGCGAAATAAAAGTATCAGCATTGCCATTTTTTTTTCAAATATTCAATAATCATTTTTGCATGTGATACTAACAATCTTTTGTATTGTAGAGAAAAATAAGCATGGCTTCAATGTTTAGTATTGTACAAAATAATAATAATAATAATAATAATAATAATAATAATAATAATAATAATAATAATAATAATAATAATAATAATAATAATAATAATAATAATAATAATAATGATAATGATGATGATGATGATGATGATGATGATGATGATGATGATAATGACAATAACAATAACAATAACAATAACAATAACAATAACAATAACAATAACAATAATAATAATAATAATAATAATAATAATAATAAAACCAGTCACAGGCTTCAAACCGATTAAAAAGCCTAGACTTTACATTGTTAAGCTTAATTTAAAACCTTTACAAAAGGTCATTAATATCGGTATCGATAGAAAGGTACCTTGCAATAAGTCTATTGAGATATTCACGAGCATGGACTCGTGCCACGGAACCAATTGTTGATAAAATATAGAGTGTTAGGCTCAGTTGCCCTTGAAAATTGCGTGAAGCAGTTTCTGACGCCCGTCCGTGATAATTTGTCCGATATTTGAAACCATAATGACATTCAAGTCCTAGCCCAATATCCAGTCATGTCAAATTCGTTTATATGACATGTTTTTACGGTATCTTCTAATGGATCCATAGAAATACCGAGGGACACTAATCATGGCACATATCATTAAAAACGGCAATCTAGAATCCGTAAAGGATATTTTCTTTTTAAATTGTCACTCATTCAAATTTAGCAAATTTCATATTGCTTGATGCATTGTGAATATGACTGTAAAAAACTTTAGCAGTTCGTCATGATTTTGACATTTTCCACATTGCTCCATCCAGTAGGAATATTGTTGCAGGATAAAATTGCAAGGTGCATTCCGTATGTGTCTGCAGGATATTTTACTCACGTAACTTCGACAATCTATAAATTCGCAATGCACTTGGAATTTGGGGTGGCCGTAAATTGTAGTTATTCATGCGAATTTGGCAATATCCAAATAGTTTGATTGATCCGGAATACATTTACAGGTGCGATGCCTTTCATATATATATATATATATATATATATATATATATATATATATATATATATATATATATATATATATGTATATATATATATATATATACATAAATATATATACAAGTTTATATAGATATACATACACACATGCACATACACACGCACACACACACACACACACATATATATATATATATATATATATATATATATATATATATATATATATATATATATATATATATATATATATATATATATATATATATATACACATATATATATATATGGGATGTGGGTGTCTGAATCGGGTTGTCTGTAAAACAGTGTCTTTTGCAGTGAACTTTGTGTACTCGTGAATGAAATAATTGAGCATTGCAGATGTTCTGTACAAAGTTATTAAGTGCTTCATAGTAACAGATTCGGTTGTCATAGTCTGCATGCAGTACATGGACATGGGTTTAGAATCAATCACTATGGGTAGCTACTGGGTGGAATTTGTATTATTATGTGGCAGCACCATGTAAGCTGTCTGTTTATAAGCCGTAAAGCCTTGTTTGACAATTGAACTGTTTTTCCAATTTTTCTTTTTCAATCTTAGGCAAGCCCTTCATTTACCAGTAAATGTAGATTCAGGGCCTTGATTGATACAACCGAAGAATAAATTCATTATCCTCTAACTTTGGAGTGGCTTACTATTCTCATCACCGCTGTACACAGCCTGCCAAGATCAGTTCAGTTAAGTGCATCACGTTTTACCCCTATCTGCACAATTCTTTGTTGACTTTCTTGTCCCTGGATCCGAATCGTAACTTTTCGATCGATGTAAGTTATGTAGAGCTATATCTGTCATTTAAGGAATTATGCACTACCCCTATCCCACTGGAAAAGTACCCACTGCACACATAGTTTAGGTGGATATGTGGATATTTAGACACAAAGATGTCAGGGTATTTTTTATGTAATAATACTCTACGAAATTATATTTAAACAAACGTATCCACAGAACCTCCTGAAAAATCTGTAAATTAAATTGGTATGAAACACGTCTAAATGTAAAAAAATATCTCTGTTATTGAACGAAATTATAATCACTCCTAATACAGTCACATGATCTATCTATCTATCTATCTATCTATCTATCTATCTATCTATCTATCTATCTATCTATCTATCTATCTATCTATCTATCCATCCATCCATCCACCCGTCCCGTCCATATACCTACCTGTCTGTGTGTCTATCTATCTATCTTTCTATCTATCTATCTATCTATCTATCTATCTATCTATCTATCTATCTATCTATCTATCTATCTATCTGTCCATCCATCCATCCATCCATGTCTATATCTATATCTATCCATCCATCGATCCATCCATCTATCTATTTTAATGAAATTACAAACCAATGAAGTACAGAAAAATGGAGATTTATGCAGAGCACCAGCCCTCGGTCCCTATTTACCTTAGTGCATAATGCAAACAAAAGAATATCAAAACAAAGACATTATCCGTAAATATAGAACCAGAGTAAAAGAGATATATATGCTGGACAGGATCTCCAATATTGCTTTCAAATTGTCAAGCGTACTGACCCAAGTGTAAGGAAGCGGCGCACATGACCCAAATATGTATGTCGTGTTCACAAGGGTAGTCTTAGAATGCATGATAGCCGACCTCTCGCAAACCCCAATTACAGACAGATACTCGAGGGAAAAGCAATATAGTGTGTTTGTCACATTTATATTGATATGCAAGTTACAGGCGCTTTAATACGAGAGCGGCCTGTTAAATATATAGCAATTGTTTCAGGACAATGGTCTTTTAAGCATCCTGGAACGACGAATTCCGCAAGTGTTATTTCGTCCAAAGAAGCTAAACGAGAGAACCACAAGCATACACAGAAACTCTCTCTCTCTCTCTCTCTCTCTCTCTCTCTCTCTCTCTCTCTCTCTCTCTCTCTCTCTCTCTCTCTCTCTCTCTCTCTCTCTCTCTCTCTCTCTCTCTCTCTCTCTCTCTCTCTCTCTCTCTCTCTCTCTCTCTCTGTCTCTCTCTCTCTCTCCCCCCCCGTCATGGGGCCATTTGTTTGCGTCACCAAACTTATATATATATATATATATATATATATATATATATATATATCAAAACCGCATAAATGCATTTATTGTTTCCCAATTATAGTGTAGGAAGGAATAAGGCAGTCAAGAGCATTATTGTGGTGTAATGAAATGGTTATGGTCGGTTTTGACTCTCCATGACCGTCGAAGCATCACGCCCACTTCCCTTTTTATGCAACCACTATGTAATTCACAACTGTTCAGGTGTGTGTAACAGTTTTACATCTGTATCTTTATATTATGCGTTTCAAATTTCACATGAAATATCCATTTTTTCTTTCTTTCTTATATCCTTCTGATGTTCATATCTAGCTGGCGTGATAAATAATGTCAAATTGTGATAAGTTTACGTGTTTGATATACGACTGATCAGTCCTTATGTTCCATAGTATATTAAGACTACGAATGAGATGTAGAGTCGGCACAGCTGAATGAAAATAGATAAAAACGACACGTTGCTTGGCAAGGTACGCATCATGGCAGTATTCTTTTTATCAGCTGATAACATCTTATTCATAACAATTTGACGTTTGTTGTAGGGAATTCAGCAGGCGTCATGGAGCAACTGCTTGACTGTGCTATACCTTTCGACTTCTACGTTTCATTTTCTGGCTACGGTGCCATTGTCAATCAGTGAAATGGTTGGTTTTATGCGTTTCAATTGATATTTCTTAATAAAAATCAGGCCGCAACTAATGTTTAAAACACTTTGCAATTTGACCCAACTATGTTTCTTTTACTCTGGAGGCAGGTCCCTTAAGGCCTAGTACCTTTTTGATAAACTGGTTTTGGTCACTAGGTTGAAGTTTTACCTCTATGCTACACTATATCCACCAATGCACAGCTCTGTTCCGTCGCTGCTTATATATTGCCTCGGCTACGACGTCATTGTTGAGAGGCTAAATGGTTGTTCCAAGGTATCTAAATTCCTATTCTTTAACGAAACATCTTGCTCTTTAATTTGATTATGTTATCGTAGCAGTTGTGGAAATTTGATATGTGATATAAAGTTTTTCCCCGCTGCTACTGTAAAATGATATATTTTACTTGTTTTTGTTTAGCATTCATCAATATTGAATGCAGAAGAATTGGGGAAATTGTAGTTATTATGTGCGCTTAGTTTTCTGTGGGTTTTTTCTTGTTTTTTTCTTGTTTGTTTTTGTTTTTGTTTTGTTTTGTTTTTCTGGGAGAGAACAGTGTCAGTATAAAATCGAACACATGTTATTGTTTACATGATTCCTGGTCATACTGCTGTTCCCGCTCTCTTTTCCTTTGTAGGGTGGAAAATTCCCACCGAGTGCATTACCTTGTTTTTTCACCTGATTCCCAGGCAAGCATTTCTATTGCCCGGTGCTGCTTTAGCACCCAGGTACAAATATCTGCATAAAAAACTGCATAATATTAGGGCGCATGAACTGAGAGCCTTGGCCTCCTCTTGGAACTGTCCTTTGGCAACATCATGCAAGCGTGCAGATGAAGGTCACACCCAATGTTTACCGACTTCTATTTGCCTGACGTACCACAGTTGTAGTCTGATTTTCTCACGTTTAGAGCTGTACCGACTCTTTCCATGTGTCGGCTTGAGGCCTAGGTTCCGCAATCTGACAACTGCCAACTTTCCACGATCTAGTCATGGGCCTACGGCACCTTGCTAGATCTTGGGAGATGTGGGTCTTAGAGATCATATCCTCCCAGTGGATGTTGACTGGAGTACTTACCAGAGTTGACAAACTTCACATACTGGGAATATGACCTCACATAGAGAGTTCCCAACTACAACTCAACCGGACTTGACTGTCCATAGAAGGGGCTACATACTCTCTCCGGATTGTCTGAAGGTTTTGAACCTATGGTTTTTCCTTCAGATTGTACAAAATATAAATTCTGTACATATACTGTAAATAGGAATTATATGTATATATTGCAGATATAACATATATATATATATATATATATATATATATATATATATATATATATATATATATATGTATATATATATATATGTATGTATATACACACATATATATGTATATATATGTGTATATATATATATATATATATATATATATATATATATATATATATATATATATATAAATATATATAAATACCTATATTTGTTTATGTTGTTTGCTGCAGTTGCCAAATTACCAAAAAGGGGGGTAAATGCTAAATGATGAAAGTAATATATTTCCAGGGATATACTGATACCAAATTTACTGGAGTATATGAAATGGACACCATTACATGTATGCAAATTAGGTTCAAATGTTGGGGTTTTTGAAGCCATTCTAGAGATGCATAATGTGCTGTACCAATGCAAAAAGTTACATTTCCTTGAAAAGTGATTCAAAGCATATAGAACATAAAATCCCAATCATCTTATCAACATTTTTCGTTCACAGCTTTACTGAAATTTTATGGGTCCGCCGCGGGGGGGGGGGGGGGGGGGGCATTATGTTTATGGGTTGTCTGGTGTGGCTAGCTTGTGCAAAAGTGCTTTCTCCAGAACGCATTGTTGGAATTTGAACAAATTTAGCATATATATTACCGAAAAAAATATGAAGTGTAGACAATTTAGAAACCCTAACATTAAATTTATGCAAATGATGTCATCTTGAAATTAGGATTTTATAATTTATGTGTTGTGTTGTAGAGGCACCAGAAAGCACAAATCTGGGCACATTTCTTTAACTTCCAGAGTCCATATCGGATTCTAACTCTGATATGTGATTGTCTTATTATCAGTGTTATTGAGAATGACTGTGTATATTGACAAAATGTGTTGCATGATTGAGAATATACACATGGTGAACTGGATTATTTTCTAAAATGAAACTTGGACCTGGTGAGAATACCCATGTTTTAATGTATTTGCAGGTTAGATAATTTTGTCCCGTGAACCTAAAATCATGAACCTGGAACCGCAATCCAAGAAGCCACCCTCAGCCAAGCTAAATCCCAATACCTGTGTTTTATGTAGCAAAGCTCTCAACACAGGAATAGGGACTGATTACAAAACTACTTCGGACAAGCTAGGATATACGCTTGCCTCCACCACAGACCGATCAGCTGCTCAACTACCGCCTACTGAGGATGCATTTGAGCAACATGTGAAAAGGGCAGAACACAAATGTGTACATACAGCTCTAAAGCACTATCATTTCGAGACATAACAAAAATTAATGAATATTTGGGTCTTACTGATTCAGAACACACATTTCCGCAAAAAGTTTGTGAAATTGTGTATGCTTACACAACAGCTATTCGGAAACCAGATTCTAATAAGAAAAAAATTAATCAAATGTTTTGCAGCATTCCTTTCAAACACAAAATTATTGATTCACTAAACATTCAGGCCCTTTTCAAATTGAAATTTGTTCATAACATCATTCCAAAGGAGTGCAAAATAAAAGACCCCCCCTCTCCCATCATTTCCTATAAATATGGCAACAAAATTGGACAAAGTATCATGAATTACTTGCAATTTATTGCTTCAATTACTCTTGAAGATATCGCAGCGAATCAAAATTGTGATTGGTTGTCTAACAGTAAATATTCTAATTTTGTTGATGCATACCACAAACATGTATTTACAGGTAATTTGGATATCATACAAAATTCAAGTTTAAAAGAAATTATGAAAAAAAGGTACAAAATTTCGGATATGTCCCAAGTTCAACATTGACAGTATTTTTCAGGTTATATGTGATGCTTTTGATTCCTCCTACAGTATAAAATGGGCAAAGAAAGAAAAAATAGAATTTCAGAAATTTAAAGGATGGTTATCAAACTTTAAAAAGTCTTTAGAAAAAAATATTTATTGTTAGAAATGTCACATTAAGAATTTCAATACGGTTAATCTAAAACAACCTGAAGTTTCAAAAGCAGTCAAAGAACTACGAGAAAGTTTGTAGTCACTAACATAGATAAGGTAGGGAACACTCTTGGGATCATCTGCAAAAAGTATTATCTGGATGTTTTGAAAAAAGATTTTGGTATAAACAATATTTCAGACATGAGAGGAAATGACGTTTTATAAATTACACAAACAATCCATTGATAATTTGATAGATACACATAAAAATGAGATGAAAAGGAATTTTAATATCAAAATTTTTGAAGAGGACTCCTCTATTCCACTTTTGTTATCCGAAATTTTGTACCAGCTGGTTTCCACTTCAGTTAAACACTGGCGGATGGTTTAACTAGAATAAGCTGTCCAGCTAAAAAGGGTACATATTGGTTCAGGGGTGAGTCAAATTGTTCTTCACTGTCCCTGTATTACACAAATTTGGTAACTATAGTTTGTTTGCCAGGTATTCTTCTTTCATAATGAAAGTTTGCATTTATGAGCAAAACTTCACGTATTTAGCTAATTCATCATTTGCCACGTTCATATTCATTCATTATTATGTGGGTTGTCTTTGCCGAATATTTAGCTTAAACAAGGAGCCGCTACTCAGAAGGACATGTACCGGCAAAAGGCTCCGAAACATGCTGAGTAGTTACCCGCTGAAGACCCTTAATATATTTCGGCTAATACAGCCTATGTCAAAATTTTACAGAGGAACGTGTGCAATTTGGACAGTAGTACTTCTATATGTATATAAGTTAGACAGGGACAGGTCAGTTTATGGAGAGTAAAGAGTTCGGACTGCGGAATAGGGTAATGACTACTAGGAAGTGTTTTTGGACAAAAAGACACCAACACAACAGTCACATTCCTAACCCTAAAGTGTGGGATCCCAATGGTAACGGCTGGGAAATGTCCAATGATGTCTACCTTTAGCCTTTGATGTATACCAAGATTATTATCTTTAAGGACAAATGTTAGTTGTCTCAGAATTGGCATAGGTTGTCATGGAAACGGGTAGAAATACATATGGTAAAACGCTTTTCAGATTCCACAACCTATTTTTTCATGAAGAGGACATATATATATATATATATATATAAGAAAATATAGGTTGTAACTTGTCATACAACGGGTTGGGGTATGGCCCCCGAAGGGCCCTCTATGCCGCAGGTCTAAGACATAAGGGACCCACACTTGACGTAAGGTCCCTTGCTACATTTGGGAAGCCTCATATGAGGTTGAGACATACTCGATTGGTGATTGGGTACTCTTCTGCCAGACCTTGTCAAATGTTTTAATAATATCCAGAATAAAAGATGTACTTACTTTTGGTGATCTACAGCCAACCATAATTCATGACACCGGAGAACCAAGTGACTAATAATCGTGTAGTAATTGTAGGAGTAGCAATTTTGTCCAAATAAAAGGTAATTAAATGATTGAAAACTATTTTTTGCATACATATCCAATGGAACTTATTGGCAACACAGGTCTTTAGCTGTTAGGTCAATTTTGAAGCCTTTTTTATGGTCTGGAGAAACGGTAGCTTTTTTACAAGCTGAAAGGAACTGCTTCCCCCCCTTTTTTTTTGCGTTTCAAAATAGTAAGATGAAAAGAGTGGCAAGTGAACGGGGAATAGAAGGCGTAGCTTCCTTGAAAAGTTTGGCCCCTTTCCTTTTGGACCAAAATTTGTTGGTTTTGTCAAGACTTCAAAGATCCTCACGATCTCCTGTATCCCTCACAATATGCAAGCCAAGAGAAGATGCAGGATGACCCATATAATCAGGGAATGTGACAGTTGTAGAATCAATATCACCCTGTTGCAGAAAGTATGCAGTTCACACTCTAGCTTACAACATGCCCTCAGATATATGTCAGCAGACAGGAAACAGGAAATTGAATTGTCCCCACAAAAAGAACAGTTTGTGAAATATATAAAAGTAGGGCCTATTGCTTAGCTCTTAGGCCTCGAATACCGGCACCAGAAAGCACGTGCTTACATAGCGCAGGTCTGAAAACGTAGGACCATCCTCTTTCAACTCTATTGGCCTCGGAAAGAGGAAGTTGAGTTGAATAGTCCCAGTGAAAACATAAACTTCATCTTACAAAATTTTACCTAGGCCTACGTGACCATAGTGAAAGAGAAAAGACTGGGGACAGTTTTATGTTAAATAACGAAGAATTAAAATCTTTCATATCTCATTACAGATAGAGAAACCATTCTAACGTTACTTATAGGCACTAGGTTTGGTCCATGCCTAACCTTTTATGGCAGCTGGCCCCAAAATTTCAGGGCCCAGGTGAATCAATATTATAATGATTTTTATTTTGTTGTTATTTTTCTCTATCTGTGCGCGCGCGCGCGCGCGCGTGTGTGTGTGTGTGTGTGTGTGTTAAAATGTTAAAACCACTATTTTTCAAAACAATTTATGAATATAAATAAGCTGACACCACAAAAGGACCGCGATTTTCATTCTCTAGCACACGATGTATCATTTGAATATATTGTTTGATTAGCTGCAAAGATAGAGATTTGTTTCGGTGCATATTGTGTTTGGAATGAAAAAATTGCTAAAACGTCATTTTTTTTTCAAACAGAGTTACAGATGTGAGTGAACAGACATCATACATGGACAACGCTTTTCATTCTCTCTTACGTGATATAACTTATGAAAATATTGGTTAGGCATTTGCTCAGATGAAATTCTGTTTTGGTATTTTGCGTCTGAAAAATTATAAAAATAAATATAGCTTTAATTTTTCCAAAAGGTATTATAGAAGTTACGATGCCTACCTTCTGGATATTAGCAAAACTCAACAAAGTATGACAACAATGAGATAACTTTAAAAATAACAATATATTAACAATCAAAATCAGTACAAAGTAGGTAATTTTATATCCACGGATAAATCAACAGTCAAACTGTCTTAGGTAAATCTCAGTCCCTGGTGAGATTATCCACAGGTACTGTCCCACAGTTCCAAGTCCTATGATAGTTGCCAAATGATATGTTACAAATACCAAAGAGATTCGGTTTAAGTTCAATGTAGTACTGGAAGGTGTGGTGCTGATCCAATCCCACAAAGGCACAGTTTTGTTCTGATGTTGTACAATACACCAGTCGACCCAAAGACAATGTCCACATTCCACATGTACAAAACGTAAATGGGTAACACTGAATATACAAGTCCACTCAAGACACTGTCCACACTCCACAGATACAATGTAAACAATGGCTCACAGTCCTACAGTTACGCTCGCGTTCAAATTAACAAACACCAAACGCACCAACGTTTCCCAAACGTTTCCCAAACACTTTCAGTGAAAGTCAAACGTTTTGCAAACGCGTAGCAAACACTTTGCCGAACGCGTTTGGTGAAAGCCGAACGTTTTCAAACACTTTTCTAAATACTTTCAAACACTTTACATTTTGCGACAGACGTATGTGATACATGTACATGTACGCTTGGTAATCTAATTCTAATGACAGGAATATTTTTTAACAATGTCTAAAAAGCTTATCACTTATTCACTAATCTGGGCTCCACAAGTCAAGTTCCGCTTGATATCTGATTCAAATTAACATGAAATGAAGAAAAGAAAAAATGAGTCAGTGACAAATAATTCCTGGAAATATGTATTTGTCACCTTTACCTGCTAATATTTATATTATTACTGGTAATCAACATTATTATGACATGGTCATACCTAATTAAGGAAGAAAATAAGTATTTTTTGTTGTTGTTGTTGTTGTTGTTGTTGTTGTTTTTTTTTTGCAGGCAGGGGATGTTACATAACAGGTCTTTGTATGATGATGTTCTGGTCAATGTGAATCTGAATGTGAAGTCAGTGAACGAAATATGTGGTGACCGTAATGGCTGTTATCTGAAGTACACAGGTAATCTTGGAATGACGGTATGGATGTAAAGGAAGACAAAGATACTGCAGAATAGAAGTAATCCGTTTCGCAAATACGATGATGACGGCCTTCTCTTCAGCTGTTGCTTGACAAAGCAAGCCGTGTGCAGAAAAAAATGTTCTATTCCCCCAGTCTTCGAGCTTTTGATATCGTTGCAGTTTTATGGAAGTTGTGAATTTTGGTGCACAGATGCCGATATATTTGGAGTAAAAATAAGCACTGTTTGTTGGGTGCTGAATGATTGCAGTAAGGCACTGGCTTCGTTGTACAGACTACACATCTTTTCACACAACCAAGATGCCAAGAGAGTTCGGAAATCGATTTTTTCTACATGCACTTTTATTTTAACATTATTCTATGAATAAGATACATATACAATACACTATGTACATATATACATGCACTCATATACATACGTATATACAGTTACGCTCGCGTTCAAGTTAACAAACGCCAAAAGCACCAACTTTTCCCAAACGTTTCCCAGACACTTTCAGTGAAAGTCAAACGTTTTGCAAACGCGTAGCAAACACTTTGCAAACGCTTAACAGACAGTTTGCCAAACGCTTTCAAACAATTTTCCAAACGCTTTCAAACACTTTGCCGAACGCGTTTGGTGAAAGCCGAACGTTTTCAAACACTTTTCCAAACGCTTTCAAACACTTGACACTTTGCGCCAAACGTATGTGATACATGTACATGTACACTTGGTAATCTAATTCTGATGACAGGAATATTTGTTAACAAGTGTCTATAAAGCTTATCAGCACCTAAAAATCCCAACAACATGTGCATGCTTTCATTTATGGATAAGCCAAAAAGCTCTACTATGTATATTTCACAATAAAGTTGAAATTATGCTTTTTTTCAAAAAAAAAAAAAAAATCAATTGTATCTAACAGTTTGTACATGTATCACTTACAATGCATGTGTATATATTGTAGGCTATATCATTGTTTTCTTGTTTGTGTGACAAATTGAAAATAGGTATAGGTAGAAGAAAACAAATAATATGCCTACATTAACAGGTTTAACACTTCATTTATTATAAAGTTACAGATCTTTCAGTGGCAAGTATACCCAGTCGCTATCACATTTTAACTGAAAGTGAAGTTCTCGATAAAAGGCTGACTTTTAAAATTTCGAATGGAAATACAGAAGCAGCTCAATTTAAGTATTGTTTGGCTTACTAAGCCAAGCAATAGAATTCGCTCCAGTGGAGTAAGCCAGGCGATACTCCATTGGTCCTTGGAGTAATTATATATATTTTAATTGAAAATTAGGAACTATTTCGGAGAAAATTTATAGGCAATATCATGATCAGATCATGAATCATGATCTGATCATGATATTGCCTATGTATTTACTCCGAAACAGTTTTTGAAAGATGAAGTATTCATGACATCTTATATGAAGAATTAAGTCTTTAATTATTTTTTGTTGAATTAGAGACTTGGGTAAACGTATTTGGATCGTGTTTTGTATAAATATATACAACCTATAATGCTGGATAAGTACACATTTACATGTAGGTACATCATATATTGCTAGACATGTTGAAAATACGTTTGGAGATTCTTCATCATTAAAATGGAAGTGTTTGAAATGCATAGTGTTTGAATGCGTTTGTAAAAGTGTTTGAAATCGTTCGGGTAATTGTTCAACGCGTTTGGAGAAGTATTCGGTAGCTTTGTGAAAGTGTTCCAACGTTTTGTAAAAGATTTTTCCCAAACGCTTTCCAAACACTTTCCAAACGTTTTCAAACGTATTCAAACACAAGTCAAACACTAGCAAAACGCGAAAAAAGCGTTTGACTGTTAACTTTTAGCCGGGCGCAACTGCAATGGCTAGATTACAACACACAGTTTCTGTCAGATCCTTCAGATTTCTCCCTCTTTTCCTCTCCAGTTAGGGAACTATCTGCTGTATATATCTACAGAGAAATATCACCATCATTACAGAGTTTTCCAATTAGTCACAAAATGTAGTGCATTGAGGCCGCTCTGGATCACCTCATTTGAATATAGGTCACCTCATTTGAATATACACTTGCTTGTAAAACACTTTGCCTTTTCATGTCTGGGACAATCACACCCAAAGTGATGATAAGGAGATCAATGATGTCCATCATGTCAATGATTTTGATTCATTTTCCTTCCCTGAACTACCTGAGCAATCTGATTTTGAAGACAGTGACAGGGGGTCAGGTCATATTGACCTGAACGATATTGATTGTTTCAAACAAAAAGGCCTGCATTTCATTCATTTAAATGTGAAGAGTTTACTACACAAATTGCCAGAAATCGTCAGGCTTGCACAGATCTCCCAAGCAGCAGCTATATGTATATCTGACACTTGGTTGGATAATTCTATCAGTGACGATGAAGTTTCGATTCCAGGCTATATTGTAAACCATGAGGACAGGAATTGTCACGGGGGGAGGGGGGGGTTGCTATATATGTACGAAATGACGTAGCACACAAAAAGCAAGGAGGCTTTTCACATGGCGACCTAGAATTTCTTGGTATTGAAATCTTATTACCTAAGATCAAACCTTTCATTGTAGCTGTGTGTTATCATCCGCCCAATCAAAGCATCTTTATAATTACTTGAGCTCACTCTTATGAATTGTGTCTCTGTTGTCGATTCGGAATGCTTTTTACTTCGATATTTAAATGTCAATGTTTTAAACCAAGGCACTTGATCATATGGTCTACTCAATGCTTTTAAAAACGTTTGTAATATGTTTGACCTTCACCAACTGATTGTGGACGCTACTATGGTCACACCTTTATCTAAATCTGCTATAGACCTCATATTAGTGTTTGGCGCTCAGAGAGTCACTTAATCAGGTGTCATCCCAACTGGGATTAGTGACCATTTTCTGACTTTTTGTTCCAGAAAAGCACACAAAAGTTACTTGAATTCACACAACACTATGAACATCCGGTCGCTCAAGAATTATTCTTAAGATCTGCTGGTGCAGAATCTTGAGGCGGTGGACTGGTCTAGTGTAACATCCTGCTCGGATGTTGATAGTGCTTGGCATGTATTTTAAAATTCCTTTCTTTCTGTCCTTGATAAATTGGCTCCTATCAAAGAAACTCGTCTCAAACAAAGAACTGAGCCAGGGATGAAATTTTAGACTGTATCAGAGAGAGAGAGAGGGAGAGAGAGAGAGAGAGAGAGAGAGAGAGAGAGAGAGAGAGAGAGAGAGAGAGAGAGAGAGAGAGAGAGAGAGAGAAAGAGAGAGAGAGAAATTTACTTCTTTTTAGGAAAACAGGTGACATCAAATTTTATTATGCTTTCAAACCATGTTGAAACCTGGTACAAAGAAGAGCTATGGTAGCAAGAAGTAATTATATCTAGGACAAAGTCCAAGAAAATCTTGGCGATTCGGAAAAAAACTATGGAAATATCTTAAACTTCTTGGTTACACAAATAACAAAGAAGAAAATCCTAGAATATGCCTTGAGGATATTAATGATACTGTTTTCGAAAATTCCAGCATAGCCCTCCAGTTTTATGACTTCTTTACTAACATTGCCTCAGTTTTAGTGAAGGAGTTGCCAGCAGTCTCTAAACTGTTTGACAGTGATTGTGTTGATAATTTCTATATCTCAAACGGAGTTCAAGAGGACTCCTTTTTGTTCATAAGTATACACATACAGGGCATACTGAGATTGTAAGGCAAACTCAATTGTGAGAGCACTGGCTGGACAATATTCCCGCTAAATTTTTGAAGGAGGGTAAATATATTATTGCTCTGCCCCATTCACACATCGTTTGTCTGTCCCTTTCAATAGGCTCTTAATTAATCAATATTTAAATATATTAAAACTAGAACAGGCTGATTTTCCAACAGAAAATCAAATGTCTCCCCCATGCGCCCTTAGTATTGTCACCCTTATTTTTTATAAATAGGCATACCGATTCCAATGATCTACAGATATGGTGATGGTACACTCTTTTTAATATTCCAAAACGTTGATTTTTGACAAAATGCCCACATGACCTTGAAAAATAGGTCAAGGTCATACATTTGCAAGGTCTTACAAAAGTCTTACATGGAAACATAATCACTCAAAATGTCAGCCTCTTTAAGCCAAATCTTTCTCGAGTGCATCTGCAATGATTTTTAAAAAGTGGCCATGTGACCTTTAAAAATACGTCAAGGTCACCCATCTACAATCCCAACCTATTTGGTATTATAGAACATAAACAAGCAAAATACCAACCTCCTACGTCATATCCTTGCAGAGTTGTTGCATGCATGTCAATTTTAGATGACATGCCCACTTGACCTTAAAAATTTGTCAAGGTCACCCATCTGCAATCTCAAGCAATATCATATATAGGAACGTCTTCAAGTAAAATTTCAACTTTATAAGTCAAATCTTCCTTGAGTTATCACGTCCAAATTGATATTAGACGAAATACCCACGTGCCCTTGAAAAACAGATCAAGGTTATACATCTGCAGTTACAAGCAAGGTCTTACAAAAGTCTACATATCAACATAATCCCACAAAATGTCAACCTCTTTAAGTCAGATCTTTCTCGAGTGCTTCTGCAATGATTTTTAAAAAGTGACCATGTAACATTGAAAATAGGTCAAGGTCATCCATCAGCAATCCCAACCCAGTTCATATTATGGAACATAAATAGGCAAAATTTCAACCTTTGAAGTCAAATCCTTGCGGAGTTATTGCGTCTGCATTAATTTTACATGACATGCCAACGTGACCTTGAAAAATAGGTCAAAGTCAAACATCTGCAGTTACAAGCAAGGTCTTACAAAAGCCTACCTAGAAACATAATCACACAAAATGTCAACCTCTTTAAGTCAAATCTTTCTGGAGTGCATCTGCAATGATTTTTATAAATAGACATGTTACATTGAAAATAGGTCAAGGTCATCCATCTGCAATCCCAAAGTAGAACATAATTTGGTTCATTATCATGCATAATTTCAACCTCTTTAGTCATTTCCATGCGGAGTTATTGAGTCTGCGTTAGTTTTATACGATATGCCCATGTGACCTTGAAAAATAGGTCAAGGTCACCCATCTGCACTACCAAACTAGTTCATATTATGATACAGGATCTTGCAAAATTTCAACATCTTAAGTAAAATCCTTCCAGAGTTATTGGGTCTGGGTCAATTTTTACATGACATGCCGACGTGACCTTAAAAATAGGTCAAGATCATACATCTGCAGTCACAAGCAAAGTCATACAAAATTCTTTCATAGAAATATCATCACACAAAATATCAACCTCTTTAAGTCAAATCTTTCTCGAGTGCATCTGCAATGATTTTTAAAAGTAGAAATGTAACCTTGAAAATAAGTCAAGGTCACCCATCTACATTCCCAACCTAGATCATTATTTGGTACATAATCATGCAAAATTTCAACCTCTCAAGTGAAATCCTTGCAGAGTTATTGCATCCGTGTCAATTTTACACAACATGCCCATGTGACCTTGAAAAATAAATTAAGGTCACTCATCTGCAATCCCATGCAAGATTTTTAATAGGAACATCTTCACAAAAAATTCAACTTCCCAAGTTTAATCTTTCTCGAGTTATCGTGTCCGCAAGAAGAACAAGAAGAAGAAGAGGAAGAAATGGACGCAGAAACAATATGTCCCCCCCCCCCCCCTGCACAGGGGAGACATAATAAGTATATCTGTTACATTCACAGTTTGCTGGTTTATCCATACTCACTATTCCGAGCGACCCAGTCTTGGGACTGCCAGGGACCACAATGGAAATAAATCTTAATGACTTTATTGTGTATATATCACAGGTAGTCATCACTTCATTAAAGCTTGGATGATTCACCTTTTTTTTATTTCACTCTAAGCTCCTTTTCTAAGATATTTTACTCTGTGTAGTTATGTTTTATGATAATTCCCTGAATCAAATAAAATCAAATCCAATCCAATTAAATCAAATAAAATCAAATCAGGTCACCATTCTAGTTTATTCCACATGTTCACAAGTTACATGTGAGTCACCAACAGAACAGGCCAACTCAGTGGCACCGCAGTGACCCTGCAAAGTATTCATAGAATAAAATGTACCTCAATGAATACAGTGACCTGTCCAAATGAAAACAAACAGGCATACACTTTTTATAACACATTCTCATCAGAGAAAGAAAAATTGAACATGAAAGGAACATTTTTTTTCCTAATTGTCAATGTTACTTTTTAGGTACTCTAACCTTCAATACATAGTGATTTCCAACAAGAAATATCCTCTCTTTCTGCAAAGTGGCATTAACATAGATTAATGATAGGATCTCTTCAACCGTTTCACTGTAATAAACACATACATGGTTGTAATTGGCACTGCTGCACTCTTTATACAAAACTCATTGAACTGAGGAATAGTTTAACTGTCAACAATACAAATTCCTTTGCATCACAATGAGAATAACCTCCTGTTCAATTACTTAAAATATTAATATTATTTTTTCCAATTTGACATGCCTATATAAACAATATTGCTGACAGTAGTCTTATAATCTGAACACATTCATGTGTGTACTATTTGTACAATTTTCACCCTACTAAGTGCATCGGCAACCACATTGTCCCTGCCACGGACATGTTAAATTTTCAGATTTTGTCCTTGCAGATACAAACTCCATCTCAACAATCTCTGGTTTTTGTCTTGAACTCACCCCAAAAAGTTTAAGGGATTGTCACCAGAGTATACCAGTACTGGATATAGACCTGAGGTAACATATACTTCAAAAAATTGAACTGCTAACAATAAAGCAAATGCTTCTTTTTGGATGGTGGAATATTTTCTTTGATGGATGTTAAATTTCTTGGAAAAATAACTGGCAGGGTGTTTTATACCATCAGTACCATCCTGTATTAACAGACCACCTGCTGCCACATCACCTGTGTCAACTGCAATCTTGAATGGCTTTTCAAAGTCTGGGGCTGAAAGAACTGGTACATTGGTGAGCTTAGCTTTCAGCTCTTGGAAGGCACACTGGCACTGACCATTTCAAATGAACTTTTCTTTCATTTTTAACAATTCTGTCAATAATTCAACGGTTTATGAAAGAATGCTGACGGAATGTCTTGTAATATCCAGCCATGCTTTAACACGGTAATAGTTGTCTTTTTGATGTTGGCTGAGGAAAGTCCAAAATTGCTTGAATTTTGCTTTTTTTGGCAATACGTTTTCCATTAAACACTTTATAGCCCAGGTATGTCACTTCAGATTGACCAAGTAATCATAAGCTTAAGTTCACCTTCAGACCAGAGGAAGTTAATCTTTCTAAGAATGCTCTAATTCTTTCAAAATGTTCAGCCCATCATCAATGTAGATTACACATCCTTTGAAACCAGTTGTTACCATGCTCGTTAACCAGGTGAAGGTCGCAGGTGCATTTTTCATTCCAAATGGCATCACTTAACATTGAAAAAGGCCATCAGGTGTTACAAGGCTTTTTTTTTCTTTTTTTTTTTCTTTTCTTTTCTTTTTTCTTTTTTTTTTTTTTGCTTTTTATTGTGAGTGGCACGTGCCAATAACATTGAATAAAGTCGTATTTGCTGACAAAACATTCATTTTGTATATTATCAATACAATAATCCACTCTACGGATTGGATAGGACTGATTAGTCTCAGAATACACCTTTCCATAATCAATGCATAATCGCATTGAACCATCAGGTTTTGGAACCAATACAATAGGACTACTCCACCTACTTTGGCTTGATTCTATAATATCATTTTCCATGATGTAATTTATTTCTTCTCTAAATGCAGCTAATATCACAGGATTCATCGGATAAGGTTATTGCTTTATTGGACCAGCATCACCTACATCTACATCATGACGTAATATTGAGGTGCAACCAGGCTGGTCTGAGAATAAATGAATAAGGCTTTCGAAATAAGCTTGCTGTGCAAGCTCCAAATGACTAACATTCTTGCTGTCAAGACTGTGTAATACCTTAGAGTCCTGAATTTTTACACTGGAAATATAACTGAAGTCTTCACTTCAGAATGGATCATTTTCATCATCCCCATCATCATTTCCATCATTCTTCAAAGTAGTGGGACTGACAATTCCCACTGGTGTTCCTCTTTCATGGTATTCTTCCAACATGATGTGACAAAGCTGTGTAGCTTTCCTCCTATCTGGTGTAGATACTACACAACCCATATTATTCAATTTTCTTAAAACCAGATAAGGACCACTGGATTTTGCCTGAATTGAATGTTTTTGCATAGGCAAAGGTACCAACAGTTTGTCTCCTGGTTTAAAATTTCTTCCTCTTGCTTTCTTATCATACCATGTTTTCCTCTTACCCTGTGCATTAATTACATTTGATTGTGCCACCTCACAAGCTTTTTTCAACCTATCTTTGAATTTGGACACATACTCAAAGTTGGGCTCATCTTGTGTCTCCATCAACCATTTTTCTTACATAAACTTTAGTGGACCTCTCACAGTATGTCCATATGTCAGTTCAAACGGACTGAACCCCAGTGACTCATTTGGTATCTCTCTGGTGGCAAATATTAACATATGCATCCCTTTATCCTATGCATTTTCATTTTTAAAACAATAGGTTCTCATCATATTCTTCATTGTTTGATGATACCTTTCTAGAGCCCCTTGTGTCTCGGGTAGTAGGCTGAAGATTCAATCTGTTTAATGCCTAACTGGTGGGCAACCTCCTCAAAGACTGCAGACGTGAAATTTGAACCTAAGTCACTTTGTATCTGTACTGGCAGTCTTACTCTAGTGAAAAATTTCATTAAAGCATCAATGATTGTAGGAGCTTTCATGTTTTTTAGTGGGATGGCCCAGGATACCTAGTCGCTAAATCCATAATAATCAGGAAAATCTCATTTCCATCTTTTGTTTTTGGAAGTGTTCCCAGACAATCTATAATAACCCTGCTAAACGGTTCTTCAGGAACTGGAATACTAATCAAAGGAGCAGGTTTTCTTTTTTCTGATTGGGTTATCTGACCACTTCACATGTGTGACATGTCTTACAAAGTTCTGGCACATCCCGATGTAATCTGGCAGGAAAGAAGTGTTGTAATAATGATCCTCAGTCTTTATGATGCCCAGGTGGCCAGCCATAGGCGCATCATGAGCTGTCTTTAAACTTCTGTTCTATATAATGGAGGAACCACTATTTGATGACAGATAATCAATTCTTGTTCTGTTGAAGCATCTGGAGGTCTCCATTTCCTCATCAGCACTCCTGACTTAATATAATAACAGACCAGGTCTTTTTGTGCCTCTTCTTCAGTTTAAGCTGTACTTGCTAATTTTCTTAGTAGAGGGTCAGCATTTTGCTCCTTAATCAGCCTATCTCGATTCAAATGAGGCATTTGACTCAGAATCCCCATGGTTACCAGGTCAGACAGATAACCTTCATGGCTTACCTCTAAACTCAGGTTACCTTCATAGCTTGCTTAGTTTTGCAGGTTTCCAGCAAAGAATGTCTCTGCCAGCCCTAGACATTCATAATCCTTGTCACTGGCATTTTGTTTAGAAGCTTCAACAGCCATTGACCTTGTAGCAACACAGGTGGGAAAAATGCCTGGGAATTGATGCTCAAGATGCTTTGTGTCCTCTCTTGTGACTGGCTGATCCTTTAAATATGGTACCAGTTTACCTTTCACATTATCCGTGGCTATATCTTTGCCTAAAAGGAAGGTCATACCTTCTATCAGGAGGCTGGATACAATACCTACAAGCACTGGTCCAATTTTGAAATCAGACTTCAGGTTAACTTTGTGAAGCAGGGCTGTTATGTAATTTCCCTCAACTCCCTCAAGTAATACACTGGTTTTTTGATAAGTTTCATCTGACAAAGGAAGTACATCTTCCAACAGTAAAGACTGGGCAGCACCAGTGTCCATTAGGATCACAACTGCCTTCTGATCAACAGCATTTTCTCTCTGTGACACCATCCCTTCCAATTTGAAACTTTCATACCCAAGCAAAATGAAGTCAGCTTACCCAACAGGTGAGTTTTCAAATTTGGCAGGGAGATTATCAGAATGTCCATCAGACATTTTTAGAGGTGGGCTCCCCTTAATGCTGGCTAAACCAACTGGTTTCCCAGTATTATTTGTCCTTCTCTGCAGTAAAAACACCGAGATTTGACATGACCCTTTTTATGGCAGAAACTGCATGTGGTTCCACTAAAGACCTCATGCCCTGTTTTCTGATTAGCATGTTTATCAGACTGAAGAGAAATGTTCGGCATTTGTTCTTCTAATTTTTGACGTTGGAAGCGGTTCCCCATTCCTCCAGGGTGGTTTCCAAACTTAGATCTGAAGTGACCCTGTTTGGGTTTTCCAAAGAAGCTTTTATGTGTCAACTTATAGTCATCAGCTAAAATTGCAGCTTCATGTAATTTATCTGCCTTTCTTTCTTCCAGGTAAGTCTTAATTTCTTTCGTAATGTAACCTTTAAAATCTTCTACCAAAATAAGTTCCCTTAATTTGTCAAAATCATTTTCTATTTTCCTGGAGGCACACCATCTGCAAACAGATTATCTTTCTATCTGGCAAGTTCCACATAAGTTTCACCTGGTTCTTTTGGATGTTGCTGAATGTTTATCTGTAAGCCTCAGGTACTGACTCCTATGATTTCCGAAAAGCATCTTTCAACACATCATACTCAGAACTTTGTTCTATGGAGAGGGACAAATCAACTTCTTGTGCTTTTCCAATAAACACACTTTGTCACCGAAGAGGCCACACTCTTCTAGGCCATTCTAAAGTCTCAGATATTTTCTCGAAAGACGGACACAATTTTAATATTTTTAAAATTCACATTTTTGTACTAAAAGTGCATTCTTGGCTGCATCAAAAGATCCTGACTGTGCTGCATTATCTGATCTAGAACACTTAAGTTTGAGCTCTCTGAGCTTTAACTTGTGTTCTCTTGCCTCTCTTGCTTCATGTGCTTTTCTTTAACTAGCTTCTCTTGCTTCCTGTGCTGCCTCTCTTGCGAATTTTAGCTCATGCTCTCGTGCTTTTTTGTTTCCTGTGCTGCTTCTCTTTCACTTTCAAGTTTTAATTCAGGTAAAACCAGCTGAATTGCCAAACCATTATCCTCTGAATGCTCATCTTCAAGGAAACCTTCTTGAAAGGAAATGTATAAAATTATCATTTGTTTCAAAGGTATTTTCCTGATACCTGATGGTACTTCTAAATTTATGTATTTATCCACAATTCCCAGGTCTTTCTTTGACAATTTGTCAAAACCGGTACCCTTGACTGTTTTGTCCTCATTAGCCAAAAACACACATGGATCTATTTACATGTTGGAGTATTGTCTGTATATTGACCAACAACTATGTTTATAAATACCAGATATTCTTTGTTGAGTTCAAACTGTAAGGTTCAGTGTTTAGAAACTTCCGGAATTTTCCAGATTATTCAACCACTACGTGCTTATTGGAAAGTACTTCAATGGTTTTTCTTGAATTTGATGCCATTTCTCTTGGATTGATCCCAGACAGGCCCCCACAATTTGGTATGATGCCCACCCTTAGAATATAGCAGATATGACTTAAACAATACCCATAAATAAGCAATCAAAATCAGTACAAAGTAGGTAAAAATATCTCCACTGATATTTCAACAGTCAAACAGTATAAGGTAAATCGTAATCCCTGCTGAGATTATCCACAGATACTGTCCCACAGTTCCAAGTCTTATGACAGGTGCCAAATGATATGTTACAAACCCCACAGAGGTAACGTTTGGTTCTTATGTGGTGAAATATACCAGTCCACTCAAAGACAATGTCCACACTACAGAGGCACAAAGTGTAAATGGGAAGTACTGAATATACCAGTCCACTCAAGACACTGTCCAAACTCCACATGTAGAATGTTAACAATGGCTCACAGCCCCAATGGCTTAAAGACAACACAAAGCTTCTGTCATATCCTTCAGAATTCTTCCTCTTCTCTCCAGTCAGGGAAATATCTGCTTTATATATTTACACAGAAATATCACCATCATTCCAGAGTTTTCCAATTAGTCACACACCCCAGTGCATTGAGCCCTATTTAGATCACCTCATTTGAATATAGGACACCATTCTAGCTGATTACACAGGGTTATAAGTTACATGCGAACTCAGTGGCTCTGCAGTGAGCCTGCAAAGTATTTGTTGAACTCAATGACCCAGCACGTCCTCAATGAATAAAGTGACCTCTCCAAATGAAAAAAAACAAAAAACAAAAACAAAACAAAAAAAAAACACTATACATATTTTCATAACAACTGATATGAATAAACGGACACCACAAATGGACAACCTTTTCCTTCTTATTTGATATAGAGTCTATCATTTGATAGATTGGTTGAGAAGTTGGAAAGATCAAAATTTCATTTTTATTTCTGTGATTTGCGTAATTTTAACGTAGGATCTGGCATGTGAAACGCAAGAGGACTGAGGTCTATCCGTATAGGAACTACAGGCTTCTTGAGTGAAATAAGCTGCTTTTGTGGTTTATTCATTATGAATGACGCACCAAATTTTTTGAATACATCATTCAATTAGATTTACTTTTCAGAGCAAGATTGTAGTAGAAAGTCAAGGTGTACAAGGTAGGCCTACTGCAAGGTACAAACTGGTCGAAACACATACTGGAATGTTACAATGAGCCAGGTTTCAAAACTGAAAGAGTTGTTTTAATTCTAATAATATATGATTAGGTCAAGCCAAAGGATCAATCATTGTCTGGTACCTCGGGTTGAGAAGAGGCTTACAAATAGGGCAATAAATGCAGTTGAAATTTGATAATTTGATTTGTTAATTACCAATTTTTATTAGGCCTGTATAAATTAAACAAACTGAAATGCAATTTTTTTTTTCGGGGAGGGGGTAGGGGAGGAACTGTGCCTATTCAGTATACAGACCGCAATGACAGAAGGTGCCAATAAGCCTATCTTATTTTATCCTTAGTTTGTTACATTTTTCAGGCATCTTTAAAATTCCCATGGATATACAGCTTTTATGACTATCGTGCTCATTAATTGACCACTAAATTATTTTTGTCTGTACAGTCCTCAAAATTAGGGCGCCCAGTGGATCCAACCTGGTCTATAATGGCTCACTGACATGCTTAATGCAAATTGTAGCAGAAGTCGAGGGTAAGCAACTGTGACAAATGCTTATGGAAACAAGTATTTATCGCCCTTTATGGTATAGTTGATCTGCGATGATTGTAAATTAAAAACTAGATGGAGAAGAGAGAAGTCCATTGAAATTTGTTGACATTTTTGGTTTAATTATTCATCCAAATTTAATTTTATAACTGGAAAGAAAAAGAAAAAAAAATCAGCAAATATGTTACATATGGCAATGCGCACACATCAAGGACGTACATGTAGGCAGGCCTATATTAACATGTATACCTACGTCCCTGCGCAAATATCCCTACCGCACAATTTATCAGCTCGAGTGTGCACAAATCAAGCATATATCTAACAACCAGCACGTTGCTGCTCAAATACACTCGGGCCAAATGACCAATTTGATTAGAATTTAACACATTGTTGACTATCTTCCAAACTAAATAAATAATTTTTATGAAACTTAGCACACAAGCAAATATCATGAAGCTCTGTAAAAATTTCAGCCACACCCTTAAAATCATTAGAGGGTGAAGCTGTCTCTCTGAATATAATTCTATGCAAATTTGCACCTGCAAAATTACACCTGAGAATTAAAGGGTAGTCGTATTAAGAAATAAAGCGCGGATGTGAAGATTATCATTAAAAATTAAATTGGCTATATGGAATATTGCACAAAATTAAAGAATCTCCAGCATTTTGAATAAACAAAGCTCTTTTTTATATTGCAGAAACCCAGCATAGATTTTTTTTTTTTAATCTTGTTATAACAATAATATTTTATTATATAAAAAGTTTTTTGTAATTAGTGTCTTCAATTAAATTTAATTGTAACTACAAGATGATATCTGCTAGTTCAAGAAAATTTTCTTGTAATTGCAATAAAAAATTAGCTACAAAATATAGTTATCTTGTAATTACAAGAGAATATGTCGTTCTGTAATAACAAGATACTATTCCTGTAGTCACAAAGACATTTTTCTCTGACTACAAGATAATTTTCTTTTAATGACCATACAATGTTATAGTTATTAAAAGATTAAACAGTCGGATCAATGAAGGGTAGGACCAATAAAGTGTCGGCCTAGTGACATGTAACCCAATTAAGCATTTAGAAACCGATAACGCACCATATACCGCTGGAAGTTTTTTTTTTTTTTTTTAATCCATGAAATACATTCAAAATGCTTTAAAACTGACCCTTGATAGTTGGAAAAACTCGTGATTATTAGAAAAAAAATCTTAATTATGAGTTTTATCTCATAATAACGATTTTTATGACTGGCTAGAGTCATTTTCAAAACCCTTGCAGTTTGATAACCATATCAGCGGTGCACCAACTGGGGCACAAGTTCGGATTACTCTATTGATCATCAAACATGTAGACTGAACTGATGGCATTTCGTATTTTTTTTCACCATGATGAAAGCTATCTCATCGTGTAGGCCCATATGTTTCTACACTACACTTTCTAGCTTCATGTGTTGGAAGACTATATAGCCCGTTGACTTCCAATTATCGAGGATTCCCGGGACATGTTTAACACCCAAATTCATGACACTTCTAAGGTTAGTGAAAATTAAGTGCAATGCAAATAATTGATATAAAATAAAAAGCGTCCAATATATGACAACCTTACCAAACTTGTTGCAAATATAGTGCACCATATGCCTTTGCCTTTCCAGTTGGAAATTTTAACTTATTACCAGATCATTAGATGACATTCTCTCGTTTTTTTCATTTCTAAATTTTTTTATTTTTTTTAAAATATATGTGCACTTTGACCAAAAATATTGGTAAGATTTTTTAGTACATATAAGGACCTATTTATGACAAATATCTCGACTAAAATTGGTCCAGTATGTGGTGATTCTACAACTTAAAGACTTTTAATTCATTTCATAAATGAGTGTAGGCCTGACATTCTCTGACGGGCATGCATTGGAAATTTTGAATGAACTTTAGAATCGTTTGAGGAAGAACTATGCATAATAAGTAAATTTATCATGTTTTGCCGGTTGGGAACTCTTTTCTGTCATTGCATTTGTGATAGAATGTCACTCATAATCTTAACATTTATATCAACAGGCAAGAGGGTTGCTCGTATGATCATTAATTTACATATATACTTTGCAAGTTTTGATCAGCTTGACCTGCAAACCTGAGTTGTATATATTAGTTGCGAAAAGTGAAGCATGTTGATCTCACTTGTAATGTAAAATTAATATCATATAAAAAAAAAGATTGTTTTAACACTTCGAAATAAATATATTTATTTTTATCATGTTTTAAACATTTTGCGTATATAACTTGATAAATTTTGGTGCGAGCTAGAATGTTTTCCAAAATGGAAAAAAAAAGATAAAGTCTCATCAGTTTAGTCTGCAGATTTTATCATCAGTACCAAACCAATTTCGCCTTTGTAAACTTGTTGGCACGCTGTTGATATGACTGTTGTAGATTTCGCAGGTTGACTTTTGGGAGTTGGAAAGCTTGCACTCACGAGAACAAAACTCGTAATTTGAGTTTTAAAAAGTCGTCATAACGAGAGAAAAAACTTAATTTTGGGAAAAAACTCTTGATTACGAATTTTCAAAAACAGTTATGGTGGTGTCATAGGCATGTAAATAGTTAACAAAAATATCACTTAAGGACCAGTGATTAATATATACATGTTCAAACTTCAGTTGCGGCCGTGCAAAGCCAGGAGCATAATATAAGCTGATTTTTTTTCTGGCTGAAGGATTCAAATTTACAAAGTATATAGCAGTAGCGAGGTAAGTAAGCAAATGCATAATATATTAGAAGGGACAGTTCGCATTATCATTTTAATTCATAAATTGTTTCACGTGTATAAAACAAATATAAGTATTTAGAATGCGTTTGATATACATTTATGTAATTGCACTCTGATTTTGTTGTGGAATTTACTGTGCCCAACATAAAATACAACGTATGATGGCATAAAACTAGCAACACAATGGGTTTAAAACAAAGTATGTATTGCCCACAGAAACACATCTGGAGGAAATAACGCACAAAGAATAAAAATAAATAGAATAAACACAGGTACGTCACCGCTGGTTTGAAAAAATTGGTGGTTAATGTTGCAGCAAGAAAACCAGGCATGTAATCTCTGTGTGCATTTGTTTTGAATGAATGAATCCAAAATTATAGAATGCATAGTAGATATGTACAAAGATTATTTCTAGACACCAGAAGAACGTTCAACACACTTTGTTACATTAAAGTCTTTAATTTAATATTAGCTAGGACCACCTATACCCCGGGTCTCAGCCAGGCGCTTCCCGTTGTGCATGCGCATCTCAAGCAGAAGGGTCGATGACAAATGAGCTGGGTGATGATGTCATGGGGTGTGGTGGTGGTCTCCTGGGTATAATAGTTGTGGCCTGCTTATAATGGCTAATGTTCGGTCCCTGCATAATGCATCATCTTTTGTATATATGATTAGCTTTACATACCGAGGGTCCAAAAGTGTTGTTTCATAAAGTTTACTGCCTACAGATGAATCCTTGCTCATAACAACAAAACTCTTACAGGAATCAAGATGTGGTATTCTTGTCGTTAATGTGGAATTCCCACACCTGTGTTTACTCAATATTAGTGGCAAAATGTATCATGTTATCACGATCAAATTTACTTTACTGCCCATGTTGAGTCTTTTTCTAGAGAAGAATGTGAGAAAAGATTGAAGATACACCAAAGAAAAAGGACACAACAATGTTGATTCATCGGGGTACATTATTGAAACAAGACAAATAGCTTTGCAGGACATGAAAAATTTGATCAAATGGATACATGTATATTATCTAAGAAAGCACATAGCTAGTATGACGGACATTCCCCAAGACACCGGCATATTGTCTCCACACCATAAGTGCTCCAAAATGGTTGATCGATATTCCGTAGAAGTGAAAAGTAAAATACAAAGTGCTCAAGTGTCTGAAGTTTTGAAAAAGCTCATGAGTGTATTGGAAGTGGATATTGCACCCTCTCTTCCTGACATGTATTGCATGATATTGATTTCTGGAATGATTAATGGATCACTAATAAAGAACTAAAAGCAAACATAAAAGATGTGCGTCAGGTCTTCGTCATGCTACTGGACAAAGTATGTCCTAATCTCAGGCATTGTACAATAGTCTGCGATCCAGATGATGCTGTTCATTCATAAAACCATGACGTCATTCCCAGGACGGCACCGAACCATGTGCCTATATAAATAGCACCATAGCAGAACTTCATATTTTACCATGGGGTTGTTTGGTAGTAAAACATCCAGTATGCAAGACAATATTCAGTAGACATGCCACAAGTTTGACCTATGGCCATATATGATAACCAGCATATGAAACAAACATGATTGGCAAACTGTTGTAAAAATCATGTTCGGAGATGGTATATACCACGAAGGAAGGACTGCTGTTTTGGACGTGTTTACTGCAGATGCAGTGAACAAACTTGACAGAGAGGGCAGTTGTGTACAGGCAGGACTGATAAGAAATGCTTACTGGGACTGGGTGCTAAGTACAGCCAGACATGAAGTACACCACTGGCCCAGCAAGTTGGCACCTGAAACTGGCTTATTTAGCAACTATGTGAATGCGTTTATGCGACTCAAGCAGCAGGCTTCAGGCTATCCAGATTGGTCTGTCACAGCAACTTGAAACTACAGCATATCGAAGAATACAAAGTACACGAAAACATACAGTTAGACCCCTAGGAAATTGTGTGCAGTGCACTGATGCACCGGGTGGCAAAACGCTGCCTAAATTGTCTATGGGGCAAGTTGAGTCAGTCTGCGTCTCTCAAGCAGCATAAAGTGGTTCACACTCCCGAACATTTGTTTCCTATTTAACTGATCCCAGAAAGCAGCTACCCGATTTTCATATTATCAATGAGCAGGTGTTGCAAGTAGTGTACGACCACGATCCATACTTCATCCCCAAAAGCAGGCATGGTTATATCTATGTTGCTTCTTTTGTGACTGCCTATGCACGCCTGAGACTGTATGAGCTACTGGACAAGTTAAGAAGACTAGTGTTGTACTGCAATACAAGTATTCCGATCTACATTATGCATCCTGGTGATTTTGAATTACCACACGGTATTTATTTGGGCGATTTGGCAAGTGAACTGCAACAGGGAGATTACATCACTGGATTCCAATGCGCCGGTACAAAAAACTGTCCTTATGTCACTTCTAAAGGGAGACGTGTGCAAAATACGTGGGTTTATCCTAAATCATTCATACAGTAAGCTCTTAAATTTCGACTCTATGAAAGAGCTAGTATTGCATTGCCATCAGCCACAAAAATTCAACTGACTTGTGTGCATATTGATAAAAACACTCAGTCCATCACCATAGTAAACCAGAAGAAAATATGTCGAGTGAAAACCGCCAAAATGTGTATAACAGAGAGGAAAAGAAATCTTACTATCAAGTCTATAACAAGCAGGCCATTGATGGAGACACTTTGATCACATACCCCTCTGGGCATTAAGCGTAAATGACTGATTATTGTAATTTGAAAGTATCACAATGATGTTTTATAATTTTGAAAGTAAGGTGTTGACAACAAAACTTGCACTTAAACATTGACATAGCAATAATTTGCTAAGCCAAATAAAACGCGACGTCACTTCAAATGTTGATTTTACTTTCTTCTTTATCATTATCATTACTGTTTGTACATGTGTGTATGTGTGTGTGTGTGAGCGAGAGAGCTTTACCGAGACCTGTCAGATGAGGAAGTTATAGTGGACTTTGAAAATCACTTAATTGTCACAGATGACCTGGTTTCTGAGGTTTTGAAATCGACAGCCATGCAAAATTTGTTTGTGAGAGCTTGCCATCACCTCAATTTGACCATCATTTTAGTATTACACAATCTTCTTACTAAATCGAGCCATTCGAGAATGGTTGCTTTATACTCACAATACCTGGTTTGCTTTTTCATCCTACAGACTCATTGCAAGTCCGTACTTTGGGCCGCAAATAGTTCCACAACGTCCAAACCGCTTGATCGAAGAGTATTAAGATGCTGTGAAAATCACCAGGGGTTATCTGGTTGTGGACAAAACACCTACAGAAAATGATGATCATAAACTCGTGACAACCATATATCCAGATGAATACCCTATCATCTATTTACAAAAAAATGACATATAATAATAGTACCCATCCCAAAAAACTAAGTGCATGTGATGCCTTCGTTGGGTTATATCTCTTTTTTATAACTGACCCGAATACATTTCTAAGCAGCCGCGATAAAAAAGAACGATTTTACAAAACTTTCAGCCTCATTGCTATCTTTCAGAGCGTTCTCATCGTAATGCAGAGGATCTGTGATAACTTGAACTAAATCAAGTTTTTGATTGACTGCAACCCACAACAAAGAGCGTTTCTTCTCAAGTCAGCGACCCGGGAGCAAATATTGGCCATCGCTGACATAATTATAAATTCATTTCGACACAATTATAAATTTACTAAAAAGTCATTTTCCACTTACTATGCAACAAAATGCTGCTCTGAAGAAATATAAAAGTGCACTGATGATAATAGGTAATGAAGCACGTCTGTCCTGGCACAAGAGACAACATCATTTACAGGCTAACAGTAGGGTGACAATACAATTGTTAAGAATTATTGTTAAACACATAAATCATGAAAAAAGTGTGTGTTACCTGACCATAAATAAGAGCAGATGAATGGGAACCCTCCCGTCTAGAAAAGATAATTTGATTTGATTTGATTTAAACATATCCATTTCATCTGGATCACCAAAATAGTACAAATGAGACTAATGGAGAGGTGCCCCAGCACAAAGAGAGACACATAGAGTATTTACAAGGCACGTAGTACAGTACAATGAGAATGTTAACAAACATATTTTTGAAAATACGAGTATAAATCACCATGGAAAGTTTTCTAGATTAGGCATTCAGATTTGAAATTCAAACCATCGGGTCTCTGTAATGTACTGCATTAAATATACCTTAATCTGTGTCCTTTGCTACCTTTGGGGAAACATGTGATCAAGATGTCGCTTGCCAATTCGGTTTCAAGGCTAGGATTTACTCCAGGGGCCAAGAATGACACACAGTGATGACACACAGTGTCCAATAATTGAGTCTTGAAACTGAATAAGGGGGGGGGGGGCAGATCAGAAAGTAATGATAAATATCCTCGTCCGAGCCAGTACAGGTGCAAGAGGGAGATGGGACATTATTGAATTTGTGAAGGCGTGACTTGAGATTGGAAAATCCAAGGCGCAGTTGGGTATGACATACATTCGGAAAGTGCTTTCCATGTGAAAAATGGTTAGGTTGAATGTCAACACACAAAAGGATATTTTTTTCATTTAGTTTAAAATATTTCCAGGGATGCTGACTGTCTGATGTCTAAGGATAGATTATTCCGTAGTTTGATGCTTGACTGGAGAAAAGGATCACAGAAACGTGTAGTATTGAATCGAATCTGTCTAATATCAGAACGATTTCTCAAGTTGAGATTAGCTATGTGCGTGATATCCTTGGGTAAGAGGTCACACAGGTACTGAGGTGTAATATTGTGTGACATTTTATGTAAAAAGAAAGAGTTTTTGGTATGTCCGGCGGACAGAGAGAGTTTGCCAACTTAGCTAACTGACAGCTTCATGAGCATTTGAAAGGCAGATAGTACAGTCATCAAATAGAATATTTCCGTACTCAAGTATTGGCCAACAATCGTTGAATATAGCCTTAGCTAAGTTTTTGCGTGAAAGCTTCGATTTTGAGTAGGCAAAGTAAAGCAAGTCGTTGATTGACCTTGTTGATGATGCGGGTAATGTGGGAATTCCAAGTAACGTTTGCGGTCAAAGTAATTCCTAAATGTGTATGTTGATGTGCTTCAGGTATAGCAGTGACTGGAAGGTAAAGTGTAGGATGGTCTTGTTTATTGTTCTTAATGGAAAAGAGGACTGCAACTTATTTGATGGTATTAAACGTGACTCACCATAACTTACCCCAAACATCAATTCTACCAAGGTCGGTATTTATTCTTTCAGCAGATGTAATAGGGTTATGGACAATCTCCAGTACACTGGTATTGTCCACATATAGAAACGTGCTGGAAGCGGTTCGAAAGGTAACTCTCTATAAATTCTATAATGGGATACGAGAAACCAAATCACCTCATTTTAAAAAGGAGGCCGTCGTGCCATACTTTGTCAGTTTTTCGATATGTGTAGAAAAAAACAAAAAAACAAAAAAACATTTGCGTTACTTTACCCAGTTCTAGGCCATTGTATATATTATGAAGAATAGAGACAAGTTGATTGACGGTTGAGTCATTTTCCTTAAAGCCATATTTTTTTGCGGTAGGTTAGTCGTTCTTGGTCTAGTACTCATAGAGTATATTGTACACTAATCGTTCGAAAAAGCTTTCAAACATTACACAAGAGAGAAATGGGTTTATAGTTTTTTTTTTCTTTGCTTGTTATTCTTTTTAGAAATAGGACATAAGTTGGACATCTTCCAGGGGGCCAGGAATTGAGACCCTTAAGAGAGAAGTATTGAATAATAGGGCAAGACAGTGACATATACTGGGAGCAGTGTTTTTCAATAAAATGTTGACTATACCATCTGGTCGAGAGGCGAAGTTGGAGTTAAGTGAGAGCAAGGCTCTTTCGATACTAGCAGCACCGAGTTGGAAAGTGTTCCAATGGGCATCAGTTCTAAAAGTAAATTCAGGTAGGGGAACAGGGTCATCAGGGGGAGCGACTTTATTTTATTGGCGAAATAAATTATAAAGATATCACATTTTTCCAAATTACTTTATATCACTTTGCCGTTGTCATTAATTGATTTACTAAGGCGCCACCATTTTGGGAGATTAATATCTTTGCAGTCGGGCTGTGAACGAATTTCATGAAAATAGAGGCGCATTGACGTTTTGATAACATTGACACTAGGAATAATCTTACTTTGGTTGAGCTGAAACAAATATTCAGTTTTGTTATATACTGAAATAGGGAAGTGTTTGGTGTGTAATGCGCTTGTTTTGTTTCCATGCTCGGTTATGCTGTGTCATTAATCTTTTGATAGCGCATGTAATCCATGACTTATCTTTCGGCCCAACAAGTATGCTTCTGCAAGGAATGAATTGTTTACATATATGTAGAAATAAATCAGACCAATAAGATATTGAATCATCAATAGTGTCAAAGACAACTAGACCTGTGTCCCAGGGAGCTTGAAATAATGCAGTATTCAGATTACCAAAGTCGGCCCGTTTGTAATCCCAAGTTGTACGTTTAAAGGGACGATCAGTGCCGTTAAGGATGGAAAAAGTACAGAAGATCACAGAATGATCAGAATCGGAAATGGGTGGGAGGTTCCCAGAGTTAAGGTCGAAGCCAGGTGAAGCCATGGTCATCAGATCGAGAAGACTCTGGGTGCACTCTGTAGCACGAGTTGGGCCTGAAGTTAACTGAAATAAATTATTCTGTGTAACCAGATCAAACAGTTGCTGGCCCAGTTCACTATCACTGTGAACAGAATCCCATGATCGACAATGGTCATTAAAGCCCCCAGTGATGATAAGCATTTTAGGATTCATCTCGATGGCAAAAGTAATAGCTTTTTGTGGGAGGAATTGCATGAACAGGTCTCTTTCTGTTGTCTGCCCAGCTGGACGATAATACACCCCTAATAAAACATTCCCAACATGTAACGTAATTTCCACCAACATTCACTCGCAAGAAGGCGTCTCTAAATCAGGTACGTTGTTTCTGTAATAAAGAGCGACACCATCGCCAGGGCCAGTATCTCTTTCTTTGCTCATTGGTGGTTGAAACCCATCTAATACCAATAACTCACGGGGGTAGTTTGCGTGATGACATTAAAAGTTTCAAATTCTGGAATAAGATACTGTTCTTCTAGTTTGCCGTCACCTTTAAACTAGGGACGTTCGCGTGACATATGAATAGATGTTTTTGAGTATTTTGTATTGGCCCAGGGCTAGGGTGGATATCAAGCAGAAGAGCTTTAGTTAAGATTGTACTAACGGGTCTAAGATTCGAATAATTCAGAAATACAAGTATGAACAGGATTGTTAAAGAACAAGGAACCAAGCACAAACGGTCAGGCCCCTTGTTAATGTCGTCAAATCAAATCAAAATATAAAATTTATCCGTTTCAACATGTGCCTCACTGTGCAAAATCGGGGGTTTTGTCTGAGGTTTTTTTTAAATTCAAAGATGCCGCCATGTTTGCAGATGCGATGATGTGAAAGAGGGGACTCAGTTTTCAGAAATATCACTGCGGACAACAAGAGCCAGAAAATCCGCTTGACAACGTGCTTGTACCTTATGACCGCGGTGCGTTTTGCGCATGCGTATTTTTGCTCCATGCGTTTACAAGTTCTAAAGATGGCGAGTTCGCACGAAGATTCAAGTGGAGATGAGACTGAAGTTTTAGATGCTATTTTTCAGGTGGCAGCAGGCGAAAGGGACGACGATGGTGGCTATATGTACGAACCTTTGGTGGAGGATTGGCCGGAATGTGTGGAAACCATGGCTGCTGACAGTCGAAGCAGCAGCGGAGAAGAGTCCGATGAAGTCAGAGACCACGATGATGATCCACGGATGCTGGGGCGGATAGGAAATGTGAACTGGTGTGTCTGCTAGATGTGTGACTACACTTGCAACGGAAAATGAATACATCTGCTGCCATGAAAAGGCCAGAGTGCGAGCAATCGTACGAGAACATGGTAAGGGAGTTTTATGATACAGTAAATTTTGAAACGCCGACACTATCTTTGTCACTTCGAAGGAGCGTGCCTTCGCTCACTGACTCAGATCATGGACTTGAGATCCGATTTAGGACGATTAGATACCAGCAATTCCACTTTTTTTTTTACAAATGACCGTTTTTGTGTGTGTGTGTTTGTTTGTTTTGGGTTTTTTTGGGTTTTGTTTGTTTTTTTTTATTTGTGGGCACATCGGGCATGTTAATCAACCTACAGTTCCAAGTCAGTGTGTGTTGCAAGTATCACACAGAAACACGAGAGTGTCCGAGAATTACTCGCAGCCTACATCACTTACACTCAGGAGGATTGAGAATTTAAGTAAGGGAAGGGAAGATAAAAGTTTGTGCAGAAATTTAAGACCAGATTCGGGTTTGATTGTGATGTTGAAAGACGAGTAAACTGATTTTGTATCCCACTATCGCAGTCCTAAAATGTAGGCCTGCTGACTATATACAGTAATTTAGTGCTAGTTCATAACCACAGCTACAGTTCTACTTCATATAGCTCAACAGAATATATCCATCGTTGTCTTCAAAGAACTGGTATTTTAATTTTACAGAGTTGCAATGCGTCACACAGCACGAGGACTTTAGGGCAGTATGTCTTCAGAGGGCTGTCCTGACCAACATCCTGGTACTGCTAAATGACCTCCGAAAGGATGGATGGGATGTAGACCCACCAACAAATGAGTATGTATTTATAGCATATATATTTGCAAACATGTACCATTTTTTATATCCTGTATACAGGACCAGCCACAATTATCAATATTTTTACATAATAGTATGTCACAGAGTACTATTTCATAGGACCCCCCCCCCCCCCCTTTGAAATAAGAACATTAAAAATGTTGATTTTTTAAACTAAATGCAAAGCGATTGAACTGTATTGGTGTATCTTGCCAAAAAATGTTCACAAATTATCATGTGGTACATAATTTTAAACCTTCAGGTTGTGATTTCAACTGAAACCATACTAGTGTTTTGGAACCCTAGTTGTCCTACATGCTGAGATGTATACGCTTCACCCCCATCCCCGAAAAAGAAAGAAAAAGGGTTTGAATCATTATGGCAAAAAAAAAAAAAAAAAAAACCTGCAGTGTTGCCCCATTGTTAATGATATTTAGTGGTCAGATGTCGACATTGCCACAAATTGAAAAAACTTGCTTGCAACATACATTTCCATGTAATCAGGTTTCTGTGATAACTACATGTTGCAAAAGTATTGTATTTGTTTGCTGCAGGGGACTTCGCTGGGCTGCATACCGCCAGTTTATTTGGTGGGTTTACAGGAAGAGATTGGGCAGAGGTCAACAGAGGGTCATACCTGCATGTTGTGTAGCAGCCATAAGGAAGCAGTTTCCAAATGCATCGGGAGTGCCATACAAACCTTTTGAGCCAAGGGAAAATGACAGTGATGACAATTTGTAGTTTTGTACCTTCACTGGAGGTAAAAGGCCTCTTTCACAGACACAAAGGAACTGATGAGTGACATGTGAAACCTCAAGGAGCAGCAGCTATCAAGTTGTAGTTTTTTATGTGGTTCAAGGCAATACTACGCACATCACAAAATACGCAGTTGTCCCCTACCCAAGTGGTTTTTTATGTGGTTCAAGGCAATACTACGCACATCACAAAATACGCAGTTGTCCCCTACCCAAGTGGTAATCTGGTCGTCCACACAAGTGGTCTCCTAGTCAGCTCCAAAATTTGAGTTGGGAAGGGGGTTATGAATAAGGGAAGTTGCAAAAACATTGCAGTGTCTACACTTTCATTCAAGTACATTTAGTTGCCCATCACAATAAGACAAATGGTTATTATAAAGCAAGCTTTACTTTTATGGCATCTTCTGTTTGCAGTATAGCATTTAGTCTAAGCTGAGAGTTATGAAGAGGTGAACTGTAAACCCAGACTGTCAGTATTCCAGCACAGTGAATACTATGTATATGGAATAACCTTATATAAATGAGGTGTACAACAATTTGTAACATGGTTTTTTCTTTAGCTGCTGTGTAATGTTGTATGAATCCAATGGAGAAAATGTTAACACCATCTCCCAACAATTAGTTTAACCATTTTGGTTGCCCACAAGGCTCCATATTATGGAGTGGAGCCAAAAATGAAGCAAGTCTATGACCAGGAGGACCAACAATCGACTGATCTCGCTCGTCTTTCAATGTGCATTTTGAGACAGCTCAAGTGATATGGCTCATAATAGATCTTCAAATATGATAAACTTCAGGGTCCAGGGGCGGATCGAGAAATTTTACGGCCGGGGTGCTAGTTGCGAGCACCTGAGGGGCACGAAGCTTCACAAGAAGGGTTCGGGGGCATATACCCCCCCCATATATATATATATTTTTTTTAAAGTTGAGCATGCAAAATGGTGACATGTGACATATTCTGGGGACAAAATAATGCAATTTTGAACAGACAAATAGTTGTACAAACATACTGAGATATGGAGTTGAAAATATAATTTACTGATACATGGCATTATCATAGAACTTCTACTGTAAGAACAGTTCATAACATTAAAGGTTTCTTGAAGTATATTGTTAATAACATTGACCTACTGTCAAAGGTCAAGGGTCAATTTATTGAGGTCCAATCCATATGGCCATAAAACAGGTAAAGCTCCGGCCACGATCAGACTTGAACCTTTCTCTTCAACTGAAAACATAGCACACCTATGCCAGAGCATTGCCGCATCACTTGAATTTGGGGCGGATCCAGAAATTTTACAGCTGAAAACCAGTACAGAGCGATCTGGTTGCAAGGTTGCTGATGGTGCTTCAAAAGGGGGGTCTGAGTCTACCTTCCCCCCCTCCCCCCTATTTTTTTAAGTTGAGCATGCAAGATGGTGAAATCGGACACATTCTGTGGACAAATAATTGTAGGCCTACAAACATCCTGAGATATCAGGTTAAAGCATGATTCACTGATACATGGCATTATCAATTTCCATCATTTTTCTTCAATACATACATCATATTTACAGACTTCTAAATGGTCCAGGGAGTGTCTCCTCACATTCAAATCACACAACACTTGAAATTATTGTTAGCAGGAGACCACTTACCACACCCCATCCAAGGTTAATGTTTGAAGGCAAAAGTATTGGAAATGTTCAGGAACATAACCATCTGGGACTTATATTGAGGTCTGATCTTCTCATATTGATGATGTTCTATCAGTGTTTGCATATGTCTGCTTTTACCCTTTCGACAGATTGCTGTACTGTTGTAGCAGAACAGTGATTAAATATGCTGATTCATATGAACAGTGTATGCGTAGCCACATGGGTGATGAAAATGGTCTGCATCCTTTGCAGTTTACAGGATAAGCTAGACAGATTTACATATTATTGTACTTTTCCTTCATGTGCCCAAGCCGGGCGACGAGTCAAAAATCAGGAGATTTGACAGATCTGGGACTCACTGTTGGATTGAAACCAGACTCCGGCTACTACTTTACTGGCAATTATATATTTCATGTACATTAATTAGTGATGTTTGCAGAGTTACAAAGAAAATATGTTTCATTTTGTATGTGTGTGGGCACACCTCCCGCACCCCTCTGGATCCGCGCCTGGGGTCAGCCATTTTTATCAAAATTTTCACACTAGTACATAGTGTGCGGGGGGGGGGGGGTAACTAGAACAGTGATAGTTGTCAGCTTACTTGAAAATGTTGATCAATATTTGGCAACAAATCAACAATTTTAGAATACCCTTTTTTTTTGGGGGGGGGGGGTGTACATTTTTGAAACTGTTGATAATTTGGCCGGACCCCTTAATATGTGGAAAATGTACCTTTTTTGTACAGGTCAGCTTAGTTTTATTCTTCAGCTATGGTGTAATGTCGTAAACGTTTCAGTTTTTTGGCACACTATTTCCATCTTGGGGGGGGGGGGGGGGAGCTAGAGCAGCGTTTGTTGTTAGTTTATTTTGAAAATGTTGATCAATATTTGGCAACAAATCAACATTTTTAGAGTACCCTTTTGGGGCGGGGAGTGTACATTTTTTAAAATGTTGATAATTTGGCCAGACCCCTTAATATGTGGAAAATGTACCTTTTTGTACAGTTCATCTTAATTTTATTCTCCAGCTATGGTGTAATGCCGTAAATGTTCCAGTTTTTTGGCACACTATTTCTATCTTGTGGCAATTAGAAGGCAATTTCACAGACCATTTACGAGCAGTTGCTGAATAAAAAGCCCAGGTTTTAAGCTAACATGGTCAGTTGAATCAACAGTACTTCTTGGTTTCTCTACTAAAGGAATGTTACCAAAGTTTCATTTATGGTTAAAACTTGTTATAATGACACCATCCGTTCCCTTAGAAATGAAGCTGATAACTCAATATGTCAGATAAATATGTCAAATAACAAAGAAAATGAACCTTTTCCCATGAAAATTGTGTTATTTTATTGAATATGATGGATATCTGAGTGTCGTTATAATGCGCTCACCGTAATTTCAAACATACTGCTGTAATCAGCAAAAAAATACTCAAAGATATTAGTTACTTATTTCTTTTGACAAAAAATCTTGAATAAATTAAATTTTGTCATCAGAACACTACAACTTGTTGTGTCTCCATGTGAAAGTTGACTGTTTCTAAATACATTAAAATAATTTAATGAATTTTTGAAAAGCGTCTGCAACTGTGAGTTCTCCGGAAAACCATCACTGAAATCACTTATAAGTAGCCGCGTGCCCTTGGAAACTGGGTCTAGATAACTCAGTGTTTATCACTTCATCGCATATTCAAGACTATCAACATTTAGTAAGCTCAACACACTAAATTTGAACAGTCACATGGCCTTGGAGACTGGCTGAAGATCACCTATGTTCAAGATTATCAACATTAATTTTGTAGGAGTATTACATGCACTCCCAATATCATAAGAACAGTACAAATGGATACAGTGTCCCGTGGTCTTGTACAAGCTGTCTAGACCAGCTGTGTACACAGTCAAGTTGACCATTTTGGAGGACCACAATTTGCAATCTTTAAGTCTTAACTTGAACACAGTCTAAGGGTATTCATTTTTTAAATGAAAACTGACAGGATCAACCATGTCAAAGATATCAGCCAATGTCACCTCAAGGCCACTCAATGTAAAAACACCAAAATAAATCTTTTTAGTGTTTATTATCATGGCCCTTTGGTTTAATGATGCCAAAATATAACTCAGATGCCAACAAACCAGATTTGCTGCTGTCACAGAGTCAGAGTTCTTTTATTTGACAGAAATTATAGGTACACAAACGTTACAAACAGTATGTAATAATTGAAAAATGTAGGTTACATTTGCCATTGTTTACAGAAACATGGACAGAACTATCAGGATGACCCCAGTTAAGGATTGTCCGCTAACACTGAAGGCCACCTTGGATCAAGAGAGACACAATTACAAAATATTTATACTGCAAATGAAGTCTTAGATTCTATGTACTAAATATATGAAGAGAGATTACTAGAAGATATGGGGCATTCCATGATAATAGGGACACAGGTATCAGAAAATGAATTTTCACAAAGAGAAAAAGTTTAATGCCACTGAAAAGTAAACATCTTAAAGTATTCAAGTTGTTTAGAATTTTTTCATATAAAGCACCCTATGTTCAATTTATGAATCCATATTTATGCAAATTAGCATTTTTGTGTCACAGACAGGAATTTTGTTTAATAATATATCTGTAATATAGATCATGTTCTGTGACTTTTATCGCTTGGGACAAAGTAAAATGGGAACCTTGTTTATCATGAACTATGTAATGGCTGGTGAATTATTGATAATTATCAATACAGCCTGTCTATTTGCCATAATGTCCCGTCCGTGACAAATGTCATTCAAAAGTTTGATAATTTACTGTTGCTACTGGTAGGAATGAAAAGTTATTTAATATTCTTTGTATCCATTATAAACGCTTTTCAAGGTGACTAAGATTATTGAGACTGGAACCTTGTTAATATCAAGATAATATGATCATTATTTGTCACAGACAGGACATACATCGCAGAGTACCCATGCATAGTTCCCCAGACTAGTAACAGGTTAATATTACCCATTTTTTGTACATATTTCCCTTATTTGTTGTAAAATTAGTCTCATCTAATCAGTTTGTCTCTCACACACTCATATTTTTTATCTAGTGATTTTTTGATACATTAATCGATATTGTTTTAATTACCCATAATGTCCCATATATATGACACTATTGCACAAAAATATCAAGATCTGTGTACCATTCCCACTAGGAAAACCATTCAGGTTGTTTTTCTTAGTGTTTAATACCATGGTTTGCTCAAGTAGAAAATTTGTGGCACATACAAAATTCATACCTTGCAATCAACAAGACATATTTGTCATGGACCAGACAGAATTAAACAAAATATCACATGTATATTCTTAGATTATAAATACCAGAAAAAAAGTCAAGTTTGCTTATTTCGTCAAGGAGATTTGAAAAAAAAAAGTAATGGTTGTTTGAATCTATAGACCCAACTAATCCTTGTAGCAAACACAAACAATCAAAAAACAATGGTAACAAATGTTCATATCGTTTATTTATTTGATCTCCCTGACCTGTTTGTTTTGGTACTTGCTTCTGCTGTGTCCACAAAACTTTTACAGTGTACTGTCTGCCCATGCAAAACTACTTAAGCCTATGAGTGAAAGTCAATCAATCAATCACCATAAATAGTGACCTGGTGATTGTGAAGTATGTAACAAGGAAGTCTACTCAGATCTTTCTGGGCGAAATCTGCTACAAGAAGACTGTGACAGTCCTGTGCTGAGCTGACTAACTTCCCCTACGACCTTGGAAATGAGGTCAAGGTCGCTAACCTAATCTGAACCTTACTTTAATAGAGGGCCATCTCCATGTGCAAGATCAAAAGTCACAGTACAAATACTTCACAGGTTATCACGCGATTAGTAAAATCCATCTTAGTGGCGTATACAATACATCTATGTACAGCCATGTGGTTCAAAAAATTAAAAACGAAAAAAATAAACAGATTGACGATCTATTTCAGTATAACTGGGTCCTTGGTCAACCTTTTTTGGGGTTGTCCCGATGGCCTAGAGGTCAGAGTGTTGGACTTTACATTTGGCTAGGCGAGTGTGCCGCAGGTAGTGGGTTCGAATCCCATACAGGTCGACATAAATTTATCGTATTTTTCACTTGAGTGCATGGCAAATCAATTTTCAACCACTTGTTGACAAATTTACTGGATTCTCTTAGTCATTTGCTCAGTAAAACGAAGAGAATGCCAATCAATTTGAAGATAATCTGAATAAAAAGGCAGTCAATTATAAGATGAATTGAACCTCTCTGTCACATGTCTGTCAAATGAGGTATTGTTTGGGCTGATTTGTGTTCAAAGTACAAAAGTAAAACTATTTGCATTGTCTCCAAGCTTTCTGGTTTAAAGTTTTTCATGTGGAATCACGCTCATTTCTGCTTATTCATGTTTTCACATTTCAGAGATTAACTTTGCTAACATTTGTACTTTGGCAACATGTTGGTGTGCAGTGTGACAGAATATTTCATTTCTGTTTGATTCTAAACAACAAGATAAAATACAACTTTATGAATTTCCCGTAAAAAGACAGCTGTCTTCATTTTGTTATGAGCTATTTTCAACTGATAGTGTCAAAACTACAAAATACATTAATTATCTTCATATGGGAAATGTGTTTTCTTTGGTATATATTTGGCCATCATGCTATGGAAGACCTCCAGTTGTCCAGTATGTCAAAATCTTGCCATATGTGGCAAGGCAGCAAGTAGCCTTTTGTTCATGACAGCCTCTTGAAGCACTTTGAAAGCAGTGGACTTTGGATCTAACCATAGCTTTTCTCTTCCCTCTTGAGCTGTCAAGGGCTTGTGCTGGTATTTGTGAAACTGGACACCAGTGTTCCACTCGTGTTGGTTTGTGATGTGGTTGAGAATGGAAACCCATGTTTCCCTGTTGTATCATGTACAAAGACATTTTCATTAGTATAAATATTTGTACTATCAAGTTATCATGGCAGTTTAATCTACAAATTAAAAGGTGTAAATTAAAAAAAAAAAAACAAAAAAAAAAAAAAACAAAAAAAAAAAAAACCAACATTTAATACAGTTGCATGCTACTAACACTCAGGACAGCTCCCTCCTTTCCAAAGTCAATACCACAAAATTGCATATTCCAGACTGATCAGTTAAATGTTTCTCTTACAAACAAAAGGTAACTAAGTAAAGGTCTCAGATTATCTTATAGCAGTGACCAATGTCTTTTTATTTCTCATGCCAAAAATGACTGCCTTGTTTTTGTCCCTGCTAGAATTAGGTAAATGATCATAGAACTAGGGTAAGTGTACTTTCATAATAGAATAGAGACCACCCCATCTAAAAAGGCTACTTCTCCATGCAGCAAGTGTAAATTTCCATAACATACCCCCCCCCCCCCCAAGAGAGGCCACGACTCTCATAAGGCCACATATCTGGTGCATTTTGGGTGACCTTATAAAAGGGGGACTACTGTACCAGTTTAACATGTCCTGATCAACTTTAATAATGCTATCGACCCAAGAATGCCTGTGTGCTGTATTTCTGCCAACCTAACAATATAAAAATAAATCATTTGATCGTAATTGGATGCTGTGTTTTTAGCTCTATATTTTGATTTTGATCAGTCAACCCAATTTTCATTTCATAGACACAGACAAAAGGTAATTTATCAGAGATGTCCTCATCATAATGTACTTTTCATGTGGCTCAATAGTGCCATGCAAATATAAAATGATCTTGTTGGGTGTACCTTAGAAGTTGAGCATCGCCATTGCAAGTTCTGCAGCTCCACCACAGATGATTTGAAATGCTTTGGATCCAAGGTCCCAGGCCAGTGTTCCTCTTCAACTTGGCTGCCTGTGTCAGTTTTTTTACCAAATTTTTGGTCACATGCCAGACATCAAAATGGTGATCAATATATGCAGTTTCTTCCAATATTTTCTTTACTTGCACATGTTGATCAGTTGCTATGCACTTGATATCCACACCTGCTTCTGACAGCTTCTCAATCCCTCTCTTCAGACCCTCAGGCTCCATATGAGTAGAACTTTTAACCTAAAATATAACAAATATAACAAAGTATAATTTAAGAAGTAATAGTGGAAGTTTTATTTGCTGATATGCAACACAAGAAACATCCATATGCCAGGTTAACTCGGCAACCAAACACAAAGACAGCAGCTTTTTGTTGTAAGAAAGTAGTCCAACTCAAATGGCATAGACCTGAGCAAAGAAAACTGATATTAATGGAAAATGAACTTTTTTTAATGAATTTTTTACAAAAGAGAAAAATGCCAGTGTCCATTGCTTTCTCCATTGACTTACATGGTAATCATTAGGAATGCATGAATACACCAACAGACATCCAAATTTGAAAAATTCACCAAAATCGAGGATCCAGAGTGTCACCACCTCTAGAGTGAACAATTGTGAATATTCATGCCACAAGCTACATTTCCACAAGTTTGAAGATAATATGAGAGATGGTATTATAGAAGTCTGAATGGAGAACACACAAAATTCGAAACAAACAAGCAAGATGCCCACGTGCCTGGTGCTCTGCTGACATGCATTTGCCAATGATACAAAATCGCCTCTTTCACTTTTTAGGCATGGTGACCTCACAAAAAATAGGTCACTAATATTGCATAACTTTCTGGCACTGGACAAGGAGAATATATATATATATATATATATATATATATATATATGTATATATATATATATATATATATATATATAAAATAAAAACTGAAGTACAGATACAACCAAGCAGCCTCTAGCTGTTGATTTTGACTTCAGCTATCCTTCTTGCTCCCCTGAGACATGAGCCAAATATTAAAGATGTTGGTACACTGCGGTGATTGTACAATGTAAGATAAAAATCAAATATGTAAATAAAAAATGTCATACATAATGCCTATAGATAACCTTGAAACCCAAAACTGAAAAAGTATATGAAGTGTCGATTTCAATATTGCAACCTGTCACTCATATGTTGGATGAACAAGTGTGTAGTTGGTCCAATGGAAATAGTATGAATTTAACTTTTAAAACATTTTTAAATATTATGATAGGACCCCCCCCCCCTCCAGCAGCTCTTGACAGATTTTTTTTTCTTTTTTTTTCCTGTCACGTGAAAGGGAAATTTCTCAACATGCATACATACATGTTTATACATTTGTAGCATTTTTTGGTTGGAAAATACAGACATGTTCAACCTGTGGTGAAGACATGACAACCTCTTTTTCTTGTGGCTTTGAGGCCTTCCTTGCCTGGAACATAAGAGCATGTATATTGATTCCTGTATATAAATTCACAACAGCATGAATATGGAATCACTCATTTTGAAAGCTCCAATTTGTACCGGTCCTCTGGACCATTAAATATGTTTGTTTTCTTCATTTCATTTTAATATACATGTCTGCCCTATAGCCACTTATTAAGATGGACTGTCTAAATGTATTTTTAAAAGTGAAAAGAAAAAAATGACGCGCCTGCTTTGCACATCAGCATGAAAATTGGCTAACCTGTTGGGAGAAATATATTTATAACCAACCTTTCAGCTGTTACTTTGCCTGGGAGTGTGTGCTGGTAAAAACTCATTGTCAGAATATTATCTTTTTTTTTTTGTCACTTAATGTACATGTAATGGCAGTTGTTGGTTATTGCTGCTCATCAGAAAGTGAAACTAGACCACTGCGTGAACAACCTGTGCGCGGTTGACCGTAGCTTGTTAAACAAACTCCAGGTTGCAACTGAATAGACCTGTGGTGAGGTTCAGCTGAGTGCATATGACATCTGGAATTATTTCCAAGACAAATGGCAGAGCCTCCTAAAAGCACAGTCTGACCTGCTAGCCTGCTGAGCTAAGAATTACAGTGACACCTTGCCCACAAATTGAGAACTATGAGACCCTGGCAGTGTTCCTGTGTGATATCAAAGCATTTTGGGTAAGCGGTTTTGGAGAAGAAGATTTTTGTACGATCCCCCCCCCCCCCAAAAAAAAGAACAAAAAATCCAACAATCACAGAAGTCTGACCATTTAAACAAATTTGGCAGAGACCCCCCCCCCCCCCCCACCACCAAAATATATTGCCACCAAGTTTAAAGTCAATCTGGATGACACTTTTGGGGAAGTTGAAAATGTGAATTCGCATTAAAATGCCCGTTGACTTGCACAGTAATCAACATGAAACGGCATTTAACGATAAGTACCCGAATTGAAAAAAACTTAAAAATCAGGAATCCACAGCAGTTCAATCTAGTGTAAAAGTGTGTTTGATCCTTCCACAAGGAACATATCCACACAGTCTCAGCTTAATCTGAGTGACGGTTCTGGAGAAGGAGTTGAAAATAGCAAAACCACACCAGAAGCGTCCACACTCGAAACCACGCCCACCTATAACAGAGGTTATGGCTGGCCCTTTGTATCTCTTACGCTTGCATCGCTTTCATGATAAGCCTGATCAAGCACGTAGCTTATTTCAATTGTCCAGGAAGTAAATGCAACAAAGCCTGCCCTATTATGATAGAGACAGGCATCAACCACACGACGAGAGAAGGACCTGTGCAATTAACGATAAACAATTGCTAGCTGATAACTTGTTGCAGCTATAACAACACACGTACTCTCACATTGAGGAATGCACGTTAATTGTTTAAATGTGTCCAGCGTATTGGACTGGACGTCAACATTTTTAATCGGACTGCAGTGTGAGTATTTTAGTTTAAACATATTTATTTTAACTGGATCGACCTATATTACATCGAGATGTCACTAATCGAGGGGTTCTCCAGAACATGGAGTGACGCACAAAATGTATATTACAAAACACACAGGACCAAACAAGAACAAAGTTATCCAATTAACATGCTTCAGATTTGTACCTGGCATACAAAAATCACAGTAGATGTAGTCACCAAAATGCAAAACAAAGCAAAATAGTTCATTGCAGGTAGAATGTACATATATACATCTCTGTTCACAATAATATGGACTAGCGGCAGGAAAATTCATAAAGGACACTTAGGAAGTAAGAATTATGTAAATCAGCGACTGACTCAATTGGAAATTACTGCTTATGCATAGCAGAACTAAGATATGAAGCGTCTTGTATCTACAGTGTATCTGTGGAAAGCATCACAAATTAGTATCTTAAAGGGAATGGACAATTCGCCACTACCAAAGGGAAGAATATGAGCTATTATGTAACTCCCTGTGTGTATAATCAGATTCCTGTGGACGCCGGGAGCAATAAGATGAAGTTGAGATCTCGAATTCTTTAAGTTGAATACTTTGGACAAAAGAACAGATAATGTTGCAATCTCCAGTGGGGTAGGAACAAGAACATGTAGGTTGTGGGATGATGTTGACTTGAAAGAGATCAAAGTTAAGTCTCGAGAATCCAAGACGAATCTGGGTAGGACAAATGTTGGCAAATCTGTGTCCTTGGGTATAGTAAACAGGAACATGATTCACTGCTAGTAGTGTTGCTTTCAGTTTTGATTTTAATATTTGGAGGGAAATTGAGTCTCTTATATCGGAGGGAAGATTGTTCCACAGTTTGATAGCGTCAGGTAGGAAGGATTTGTCTAAGTGGTTAGTTGAGGGGACATATAGAGATTGTGCGATGGAGGTTTTGATCATTAAAAATAGCTGAAACTAGTTGAGAGAGATAGGAGGGTGTTAAGTTGTGATACATTTTGTAAAGAAGAAGTAATTTAAAATACTTCCTCCTGCTGGCAGGTGTTGTCCAACCAAGTTCACATAAGAGATTGGCACCTAATGTGTGCCTTAATGCACCTGTGCATATTTTGGCAGCTTCAAACTGTATGGATTCAGTAAGATCAGAAAGTCCCTGACCACAGCTGTCAAAGAGCTTACAACCTTATTCGAGGATTGGTCGAACCATAGTTAAATAAAGGGAAATCAGAGCTTTGCGGGAAAGTTTATATTGTTTGGACTGTTCTAGGACGCTGTAGATATTATGAAGGATGTACACAAGCTGATTGATTGTAGAGTCATTGGTCTTAAAGCCAGAGTTTTGGGAAGTGAGTAGGTTATTTTGTGCCAAGTATTCATAGAGTGCATTAAAGACCAGTCGTTCAAACACCTTTGAAGCATTACAGAGCAAATAAACAGGATGATAATTATTTTTAATCTGTCTTTTGGCCTTTTGGAAGACAAGACATATGTTGGATCTCTTCCAAGTATTGGGAAAGAGAGAAAGACTAAAAGAAAGTTGGAAGATTTTTGTAAGTGGTTTATAGATCGAATCTACTGTGTTCTTAAGTTGGATGTTCCCTATATTATTTGGGCCTGATGCAGAGGATAGCCGCAGGGAAGATAGAACTTTCGTGACACTGTTTTTGGTAATGGTAATATTGTGTAAACGTGCCTCAGCTCGGAGCGTGAAATCGGGCAGGGGTGGGGCATCAGCATCAGGGTGTGTTTTGCATTGGCTGACAAAGTATGAGATAAAAAATTCACATTTTTCCGTGATGCATGATACAATCTTGTTATCGTCAATGATTGGGGGTATATTTTGGTGAATTTTGCATTCCAGGACAGACTTGGACAAGCTCCACCATTGTTAAGGATTTGTGTCTTTCTCATCTAGTCGAAGCTGGAGATTAGAAAAGTAAGGACAGATTTCGTTATTATGGTAACAATCTTGTTGCAATATTTTTTGTAAAATTGGTATAACCTGTCAATCTTGAGATGAAGGTCGTAATTATGGTGGAGGGCTTTGTTGGATGCTCTTCTGAAGCGTTTCCATGCACGAATTCGACGTCTAATATGTTTTTTAATGTCTGCAGCTATCCAAGATTTGTCCCTAGGGCAAATGGTAACTTCCTTAAAGGGAACAAAGCGCTTTGCAGTAGATAGAAAGAGATAAGATTAGTAGGATACAGCATCCTCAATAGAATCAAAGACATCACAAGCAATGTTCCAAGGGGTTGTAGAAAGGGCAGCATTGACGTCACAAAAATTAGCTTTATTAAAGTCCCATACTGATCTTCTGAAGGGCTTGTCCTTATGAAGAGTAAGGGAGAAAGAATAAAAGATTTACACAGTGGTCAGAATTTGAGATCGGAGCAAGAGTTCTAGAGTCCGGAACAAGACCTGGAGAATCAGTAATGAAAAGGTCTGATAAATAATTTGAGTATTCACTTATCCTAGTGGGTTCATCTATAAGTTGAAAGAGATTGTACCGATTCACAAAGTTGACAAGAGACAAACCTAAATCACTGTCCTGATGTTGGGAGTTCCGATCGACGCATCTGTCATCAAAATCGCCAGTTGTAATTAAAAGGTGAGGGTTGCATTCAATGCCAGAAGAAATAGAAGATGCAAAAGACCTGAGAAATGTGTCACGGATTTCTGCAGACTGGCCAGGTGGACGATAGTAATTACTTAATAATACTTTCCTGTGCTGGGTCGAGGTTTCGACCCAGGCGCATTCGCAATCTATGCTTTCAAGATCCGGGCGTCTTATATACGGTAGAGAAGAGTAAATAAACGTCAGGACCCCACCACTTCTTCCTGTTGTGCGGTCTGAACGATGCAGAGTTTGGAGTTCCTCGAGGAGGAGGAGCCGATCGGAGCAATGTTCATCTAGCCAGGTTTCAGATAAAGCAATAATGTTAAAGTTACCTGATTGGGCCAAAAGATGAATTTCGTCAAGTTTAACGGTACTTCGTATGCTGTGAACGTTAGAATGAAAGGATTTCAGGTGATTATTTGAGTTAAGCGTGGGACCGGGGTTCGTGTGAACGTCGATTGAAGACAGGAAGAACGTGTAAAGGCGCCGTATAATGTGTTTTACACAGGAAAAAAAAAACGCAGAGAAGTGTGTGTAAGTGCAGAAAAGCCAATGAGGAGGAGGAGGAGGAGCATATTGTTTGATTTTGGACACGTGCACCTGAATGGAAGTGTACCATGAAATGGGTACAATTATTCGAGAAGAGACCAATGCCCAGTCAGGAACACTAATGCCTATTGTTTATAAACCAAGGAAACGTAAATACGGCAAAGATGCTGGTACTTGTCAATGTGATATTTTGCAGAGTACCAGCAAAGTCCACAGATGGTGTAAAGGAGCACACAACACCAAATACTTGTTTCAAAAGTATCATTTGCTTGTAAACTTTGCATGGACTGACAAGAGTCAGGCGTTTCATGAATGTCGTTGAGGGTAACATGGTCACATGACATGTAACAAAAAATGTGAATAAAAAAAGAGAGACAAAGATGTAAAAGCAACTGAAAATAGGGCTAACGCAATGTTGATGAGAGAAAAGAGCTGTATCTGGATGTAACTCAAAAAAAGGAAGCTGTACCAATAACAGAAATGTATGACTTTTTCAGAAAAGGAGATATTTTTAGTGTGACATTTAAGCGTTCTTTGCTTGATATTATCTGTATGCCCCCCTCCCTGAAAATTTACATAACAATGTATAAAATTAATAATAAGCAAGAATGCGTCATCGGGAGTATTATACATACGGTAAACATACGTTTCATAACGTCTGCACCGGAAAACCGTTTAAAAAATCTTCAATTAGTATTATATACGTAACAGACATATCTTAATAATTGCACCGTGACCCATTTAGGCTCCTAAGTATCGGCTTAATAATTTATGCATGATTATGAAATACTGTAAGACCTTAACACATTTTGTACCACCATTTTGCTAACTTAAAGGTTTCATCACACATGTTGTGCCATCATATCACATTTCGTGTCCAGTACACTGTCCTGTAACCCACGGTGGACGTGTACGCTTGGGTAGCAAGGACGGGTAAGTTATACTCAGATCAAACGTGAAGTACGCAGTAAAATTACCAGGTATTAAGTTGTCTACTCATGTCCAACTATAGTTCCCGAGATTCCAGTTGTATAGGATATCTGGAGCACAGTGTACGGGAGAAATGTAGGTTTGGTCACACGGGGTAACAATGGAACTTGACTGCAGAATATTGGTAAAGAGGTAGACAGAAGCAAAAAAAAAAAAACAAAAAAAACTCCCACTGGAGGGCGCACAGAAAACAGTCTTATTCCGAGTATTAACGCATAGCTCAAAAATATACATGACACACGCTTGGTGTCTTTCTTACAATTCTTTGGCAGCCGTTTCATACTGCTTGAGCCACCATAACCGTGCAAGGTAGCGTACACAAGTGCAATAAAACGAAAACATGAATGGTATGTAAATCTTTGAACGTTGTAAACAAAGTCCAATCAAAATGGCACCACTGGCTCAGACCATGGACTTACTATCTGAAAGTAGCTCCATGCTCAGACTGTCATTTAAACAAACTTGTACCTGAAACAATAGAAATAGAAGTCACAAATCAAGGACTGATTGTGAAACGTCACGCTGGCACAGAAAGTCATTGAACTATAATGACGGATTTAGTATACACGTCCAGATCCTCCTTGTCATGAATCTGGACAACACGACCCAATCTGTGGTTGATTCCCCAGCTGTTTAGTTCTCTTATAAACAGACGACCATATCTGGACCAACACGATTCAATTTTCTTCTGACGCTTTAGACCACGAGCCAAATAGATGATATGCTATATCTTTTTGGTTAGGTCTTCTGATATAAATATCATTACTGTTTTTTCAAGCATGAAATACCTGTTGTCTGACATGATACAACAAAAGTCTCGCAATGTTAGCTCTTGGTTTACCATTGGTATTCTCTTTGCCGACTCTGTGTGAACGACCAATGTCACTTGGTTCCAAATGAATACCCAGTTTATCAGCATAACCTCGAACCATCGAATCAGTGTCCTCTTCCTGTCTTTTGGGTTCTTTCGGCCAAAACTGTTAATGATTCCTCCGACTGTATTGCTCGGCCTCCTCTGGTTTCGCTGAAATACTTTGACCTCGTCGGTTAACTCCTATATCTTAGAATTAGCCTCCTGCAAGTTCTTCTCCACTTCAAAAACCTTTGGATTTTGCCTCTTAAATGTAATAAATGAATGGAAAAGAACAAAGTTTTATAATACAGGAACAAACCACCATGGCTTTCGTACACAGCACAACGCTGGTTATAGGCAAATATCTGCAAAAAGTAAATTATACACCCTGGAGGGTCGGCAGTTGCGTTGGTGCAGAGAAATTACATCGCTGATTGAATTTTTTTTCCAGATATTTGTGGTTTGATACACTCAAAAGTAAGGCAGCGGTGGACGTGATAAAGGATTTAAACAGATTTTCAAGCAACAAGCGCAGCAAATTCGCTCCCTAAGAACGAATAAAGGTGGGTAGTTAACATCTAAGCATCTTAAAGGGTAGTTAAGCATCTAAGCATCTTAAAGATAAAAGGTATACACAATTTCATCACTCAAAATCAACCCAAGGCCAATTATGCTAAAATAATGATTCAAAAGTTGAAAAAACGTATATTTTTCTATTTTACCAGACACCAAACACACAAGGACATTGATATTTTCCCTGATCTGGTTAAATCGTATAACGTCGCAGTCCATTCGGCAACGGGGGTGGCACCATGTGACTAATGAAAGGAACCAGCAAGCCACTTGGGATTGCCTGTATACCAGCTAAACTTTACAAGTCTTTGTTTTCTCCAAAAAAGCATAGATCTTTCAAACTTCAGCTGGGAGATCATGTTCAGGTGTTGTACTTAAAAGAGAAATTTTGGAGAGAGTATGATCACACATGGTCAGGTGAGATATTTTAAATAGTTGAAAAAAGATGAAAGAGGGCATACCCGTTTACGTGGTACGCGACTATGCCAATGACCTTGTCACGGGCACCTTTTTTTTAACAAGAACTACAGAAATTTGATTTCGATCCACAGGCGTTGTATAAAATAGACAAGATTTTGAAAAAAAGAGGGTCATTCACAGAAAGACCAGCTACTTGGTAAGTTTCCTAAACTGGCCTAGCAAATACAATTCTTTCGTAGACGTAGGGCAATTGAAACATATCAAGAAGAGGCAGATGATAATGGAGAAATATTTCTTCCATCGTCAATAAGAGTTGGAATGTTTTGATAAAGTTTATGACCAAGAAGAGATTTGTTAAGGTTCCATCATCGTTTAGGGTATATCTCCTTTTAGTCTAAATCAGATCAGAGTTTGGTGAAGTAAAGACAAATGGAGTTTTAAATAGTGTTGGCTGTAAAGTTACGTTTCCGTTTGTATAACTGGAAGAGGTGTTCAATATTTTGAGTAGTGAAGAACGTGTGAGACCGAGGCTTTTGTTGCAAGTTGTTTCGAGCCAACAGATCAAAGAGGCGCTGTCCAAGTTCACTGTCAGTCTGGGGAGAATTCCAACTTACAAAGCAATCGTTAAAATCACCATAGGAGTATTTAGGGTTACCTTCAATAGCAGACGAAATGGAGCGAGATAAGTTGTCCCTAAATAGGTCCCTGTCTGCGGCAGATTGGCCTGGTGGACGATAATAAACAACTAGGATCAGTTTACCAGAAGGGAAAGTAATTTCAGCCCAGATGCATTCACTACTAGGAGTCTCAAGCTCTGCACATCTACTTAAAGGTAGATTGCCTTTCACATACAGGGCAACCCTTCCCCCCAACCCAGTTTCACGATCCTAACGTAATGGGGTTTGAAGGCCTTCAGTTTCCAATAAAGCATCAGGGTACGGATTGTCGAGCCATGTTTCAGATAAAGAAATGACTTCCAATTTTTCAGTCTCCGCCAAAATACTTATTTTTTTTTTTTTTTTTAATTTACCATCAGATTTTAAGCTTGATACGTTAGCATGGCACCCAGAAAACTTATTGAGAACAATATTATCAACTGGGCCATGGTTTGGATGAATACTTGTGGAGAGCACCTTAAGCATAAGAACCGTCACATGTCTCAGATGGCTTAGACATTCGGTAAGTAATACTTCGGCAAATACCACGAGGAAGGTAAAGGAGAGGATGAAACTATGATCGTCATATGTGGACACGTTGGCAGACATGGACAGGAAAATAAAACCATCTTTGTTGTGAAATAACCCTACCACAGTCCTATATTGATTTAAGCAGAT
>OZ026627.1:56812277-56833270 GCA_964020975.1 Hermodice carunculata
GGACAATACTCAATGAATCTTGACGACGTGATTTTAGGCAAAGTGCCTTCACAGGTAACTGGGGCTCTGGTGAACTTATGATGTGAGCTACATAGATGTAGGGGTCAACGGACAGAGCTTTCCAGCCCGTCGGCTTCAGCCTGTTTTTACCAAAGACTCTGTAGGGGGTGATTACGTGGACGCTCATCTCCGACTCTTCAAGGATGACTCAAAGACAAAAGGTCTCGGCCGTCATAATTTAACAACGGGAACACACTGTTTTGCTTCGATTTAAAACCCAACTTTTACCAAAAGCGACACTTCTTGGTCCCTCCTCAGAAAAGGCAACATGCGTTTAGAAATTCATTTTGCCAAAGCTTTACCCGAAGCTGCCACTCTGTTGATCTACAGACAGTCCCCGCTTGCATTAAGGTGGACAAAGCACGCAATATTGGTTTCTTTTGAGCTGTGAATAAAACCAACTGACAGAATTTATATTTTGAATAATTTTAACTATTGTTGTGTGCTGTACGTGAAGGGTCATTATGTTTTTTGAATTGATAAAGTCATTTGCCATGAAAAATGTCTTTCTCTCATTTTTATTCATATGCATGTTTGTGTTTTTGCGCGTGTTCGTGTTTTCTTTTGACCACTTTAAATCTAATAATTACAGCGTGTGGTCGAAAGCAAGATAAGCCGTTCAGCAGGCAATAACAAATTTAACTACATGCATTGGTTCTTACCATTTTTACCATATATGTCTAATAGTAGCAATATATGCACTCTTCTATTTTCGCACACACATTGTCCTCTGTCCTGTATATTAGAAAGTATTTTAAACATCATGTAGTCCTTTTTCCTGAATATATATGTACTTTTAAGGTAAAAGAAATGTGTCTTATAAAGTTAAGCTTGAACTCCACTCGATCACTTTGACCAAGGAAACTATCGTGCTTGGACCCGAGTAGTAAGAGTTTGTTGGACCGTAGAGTAAGATTCATCTGCAATATGAAGTTTACTATAGGACATATAGGTCCCCGTACGTTGATAGGTATGTAAACAATTTGTTTTTTGTAATGCTTCTTGTTTAACTGTGCACCTGATATTGTTTGTCTGTATACGTTTTTCACGCATTTAACCGTTAAAATGTTAATTTGCAGGTCTGATTCAAGTGACTCTCCGTTAGTTTCTTTTCGATTCTCTTCTAAATATACTTATTGTGTTTTTTCTTTGTGTGGAGAACCGTCAATTAGCTACTCATTAAAGCTGTTGGATAATCCAGTTCCTTTTGGAATTAAATACGTTTACATAAATACATTTTTTTTCGCAAATTGCACAATTAAAGAAAACCATAGCAGACAACATTCAAACTGCCACATAGTTTAAGCGTTAAAGTGCTGAAAATAGTGTTTGATATGCAGAAGTTAATTTGCACCCGCACATGTCTGTAAATTTAGATTTTTTTTCAAGCGAGAGACACAAAATCACAGCCTTCGCAATGCTCTCATACGAGAGCATTGAAGATGCGGGTATTACCAGCATCATCGGGATACCTTTTCACAACTTAATAACGTTCCTAATGGTGCGGTGTTTCCACCCGTAGAAGGAATCAGGGGTGGAGCTTAAGGCCACACTGGACAGCGAGCGCTTCCCCGGCTGGGAGAACCTGCCACCCCTGGCATGCACAGTGCGTGCTCCAGGTAGGTGGTGTATAATATCTGGTTCACAAGCAAGTTACATTCTTGAGCCGATAATAATACTCTATGGACATTTCATTTTACTTTGTACGCACGCACAAACAAACAAATAACAAACAGACAAATAAATGTTCTGCAAGATAGTAACGGAAGTTGGTGAAGGACTACGCTAAAGGAAAGAAAGAAGAAGAAGAAGAAGAAGAAGAAGAAGAAGAAGAAGAAGAAGAAGAAGAAGAAGAAGAAGAAGAAGAAAGAGAAGAAGAAGAAGAAGAAAAAGAAGAAGAAGAAGAAAAAGAAGAAGAAGAAGGAGATTGGTCACTCGAAGTGTACTTTCTTATGCCCACACGGACCAAACTACATGTCTGCGTAAAAGGCAAGAGAGTGTGGTGCTCCCCGATTCTTTCCCTGGCCTGAATCCTTGTTCTCCCGACTCCGAAAGCGTGTGTGCATATGTAGTGTGTGGAGTCCATTTCAATGTGTATTATGTAGCACCGTACCAAACATTTGTTACCGACGATTTCCAGCTAAACAGAACGGATTCCTTTGCATACAAGTTTTACACTTATTTCAATATTGTGAATGTATACCCTTAGAATTGCCGACCCTACCCCCCCCTCCACAAAGAAGAAGAAGAAGAAGAAGAAGAAGAAGAAGAAGAAGAAGAAGAAGAAGAAGAAGAAGAAGAAGAAGAAGAAGAAGAAGAAGAAGAAGAAGAAGAAGAAGAAGAAGAAGAGGAAGAAGAAGAAGAAGAAGAAGAAACCAGCATTACTACATTGAGTAGGTTACACGAAGATATTTACTTATTTGCATGTAGCTATGGTTCAGGTGAAGGACTACATGTTCCATGAAGTATAGTTCATGCCTGATGAAAGGTATATTCCTTTAATTAAAAATCGAAACGCCTAAATTTTACTATGAAATGTTGAACGGATTCTAAGATAGATTTTCATCAACAGACAAGTCTTCAATACCTTTTATGGAAATATTTGCGAGAATATCACCAGCAGCATGAACAAGAAAATCGGAATTGACACCCGGAACAAGCAAGCGACACACACTGCCCAGCAGATGTGCTCTTTGAGGGGAAAATAGAGCGCAATGTCAGAAGTAATGTATGGTATTCTCACGCGTGTGTAGACAGGAGCAGCTTGCGTTGGGCATGATATTGAAGTTATGGTAGTGAATGTCGAACAACCAAAGCGTAGCTGGGTGTGGGATGTATTAGGCAAACGTTTTCCAGACAGAAAGTATGAGGGCATTTTATCAACAGGCATGAGTAATGATTTAACTTAAGATTTGAACTGAGGTAGGGGCTTGGAGTCGCGGGCATCACGGGGAAGGGTATTCCATAATCGGATAGAGGGAGGCAGAAAGGAATCTCCACAACGTCTAGTATTTAATTCGATTCGGCCTAGTTTAGCAGGATTTCTGAGGAGGCGTCTGGTAGTGAATCCAGCATCACGGGGTACAAGATTGTGCAGATAATCAGGTGTCAATTTGGTGTACATTTCGTAACATAAAACCGATTTTAAATATTTTTGACGGTTCGCAAGAGTGTGCCACCCGAGCTCTTTTAATAGAAAAGGACGAAAAGTGTGTCGAAGGGCACCAAGACATATACAGTTTCAAGATATAATGAAGTATTGAGACTTTTGGCCGAAGCGTTAGGGTCATGTACGATTTCCAAAATACTAGTATCGTCTGCAAACAGCCGTATATCGCATGATACAATTTTGGGTAATAACATTAATGAACACAAGAAAGAGGAGTGGTCGAATAATGGACCCCTAGAGATCGCCAGCTTCCACTGGGAGCCAGGAAGAGGTTTGGCCACCCAGGATAACGCGCTGGAGGTGGTTAGACAAATAACTTTCTATGAAACGTAAGACTGGCTCATCGAAACCATATTGCTTCAATTTAAATAAGAGACCGGGATGCCATATCCAATCGGAGGCTTTAGAAATGTCAAGAAAAAACATACGTGCTTCTTTACCAATATCGAGACTATTATATATGTGAATAATGCTAGCTAGCTGGTTGACTGTGGAGTCGTTTTACTTGAAGCCAAAGTTTTCAGAGGAAAGTATATTATTTGAAGTGAAATATTCATACAAAATATTATAGACTGCCTGCTCAAGAGCATTAGAGACATAACATAGAAGTGATATGGATCGGTAGTTTTCCTGAAGTTGTTTGTTGTTTGTTTGTTTTTTTTTTAACAGGGCAGACATTTGATTTTTTTCCATGAATCTGGAAACAAAATTAGATAAGCAATGGTTGAATTATATCGTCAAAGAGGAGGCAACAAAAGGAGCACAGGTTTTTAATAGAATATTACCTGTACCGTCGGGCCCAAAGGCAGAACTTGTTTTAAGAGACCCTAAAATATTTTCTACTTCATGGGCATTTGTTTCTAGCATATGTAGGCGGACCTCAGTTCGATAGGTGAAATCGGGTAGTGGTATGGGGTTGATATCAGGAGGAGTTTTGCACTGATCAGCGAAGTACGCGTGGAAAAGTTCTCATTTTTCCAGACATGTGGAGACGGGTTTACCCTGATTGACAAGGGTGGGATATTTTGGCACAGTTTACCGCCCAATACTGATTTAATGAGACTCCACCATTTGTTTTAGGGCTGGTGTCTTTCGAGACAAGTTTGGAGCGAATATTTTCAAAGTATTTGCGAATGGGTTTTGAATGGAGTTGACAGTAAAATTACGCAGTCTTTAATAAAGTTGGTACAAACGCTGAACTCTGAGTACTGTAGGAAGAGTATGGGATTGAGGTCCACGGGTGTGACACTTGTAGGTGTTCCAAACTCTGTTTCGCTTTTTGAAATTTTTGTTTAGGTGGTTAGGCTTATACATTTTGGAAAAAAACTAGTGTCTGCAGTGAATGATGAATATCTCTAAGGTTGAGAAGACCGGTTTAAAACCACCAGTTGCCTTTTATGGGTGACTGCCTGTCTCAAGTCAGGAGGGGAATTTGTTTCTTCACATTGGTATTGGAAGAGAAATGTTGATACTTTGGCAAGTCTGGAATCTCTTTGCTGTCATTGCTGGGTTTTGAATTAATGAATATGGATCATGTTTTTCTGTACTATTTGAAAATTACTTCATTGGCTATGTTGCGCTGTGGGCTTTGTTCTCCGACTCATAGTTATAGTGGAGGTAGAGTGTGTTTATACTGTTCCAGATTCATAAATATCACAAAATGATGTAGGCCTACTTTACTCTTTTGCCGTAAACTTAGCTGATTGACAAGTCGGGAGAACTAAAAGGTGATAGGCCTAACAGGTCTCTTTTTATTTTTGGCAGAAGTAATGAAATTTGTGTTTTTGGTGGTTAGGCCTATACATTTTGGAAATGAACTAGTGTCTACAGTTAATGATGAATATTTGTAAGGTTTAGAGGACCGGTTTAAAACCACCAGTTGCCTTTTTTGGGTGACTGCCTGTTTCAAGTCAGGAGTGAAATTTTTTCTTCACATTGGTATTGGAGGAGAAATGTTGATACTTTGGCAAGTCTGGGATCTCTTTGCTGTCATTGTTGGGTTTGGAATTAATGAATATGGGTCATGTTTTTCTGTACTATTTGAAAATTACTTCATTGGCTATGTTGTGCTGTGGGCTTTGTTCTCCGACTCATAGTTATAGTGGAGGTAGGGTGTGCTTATAATGTTCCAGATTCATTAATATCACAAAAACGATGTAGGCCTACTTTACTCTTTTGCTGTAAACTTAGTTGACTGACAAGACGGGAGAACTAAAAGGTGATAAGCCTAACAGGTTTATTTTTATCTTTGGCAGAAGTAATGAAATTTGTGTTTTGGGTGATTAGGCCTACACATTTTGGTAAAGAGCTAGTGTCTGCAGTTAATGATGAATATCTCTAAGGTTGAGAGGACTGGTTTAAAACCACCAGTTGCTTTTTATGGGTGACTGCCTGTCTCAAGTCAGGAGTGAAATTTGTTTCTTCACATTGGTATTGGAGGAGAAATGTTGATACTTTGGCAAGTCTGGAATCTCTTTGCTCTCCTTGTTGGGTTTGGAATTAATGAATATGGATCGTGTTTTTCTGTACTATTTAACTTATCTTTTAATTTCACAAGTGATCCAGGGCTCATCTTTAGGTCTTAAAGTCACTCCGTGAAACGGAATAAATTGTTGACAAGTGGCAAGGAAGAGATCAGACCAGTATCAGACGGAATCATTAACGGAATCGAAGACTGCAAGAACGGTGTCCCAAGGGGCATTGCAAAGAGTGTTAGTCAAGCCATTAAAGCTAGCCCTCTTGTAGTCCAAGACCGATCTTTTAAAAGGTCAATCTTTAAAGTGAGTCATAGAGAAAGAACAGAAAACAAGAGAACGGTTGGAGGTAGAGATGGGAGATAATACGCCAGAGTTTAAAACGTATCCTGGCGAATCGGTAATCATGAGATCCAGTAGATTTTCCAAGTCATTAGGAAACACGTGTGGGCTCAGATATTAATTGATGAAGGCTGGTTTTTTTTTTTTTTTTCTTTTTTTGGTCAAGAGGTCGAAGAGGCACTGACCAAGTTCACTGTCAGTGTGAGCAAAGTCCCATAGCTGACATCGGTCATTGGAATCTCCCGTGAGCAGTAGAATTTTAGGGTTTACCTCCGTGGCAGCAGAAATAGAGCGAGACAAGTCATCGAAAAAAAATGTCTTTATCTGGAGCTGATTGCCCTGGTGGGCGATAATATACACCTGTAAGCCATTTGCCTATATTTGTTGTTATTTCGGCCAAGATGCATTTGCTACCAGTTCCCTCCAGATCAGTGCATCGTCGACAAGGTAGATTGTTCTTAACATAGAGAGCAACCTCTCCCCGGTGACTAATTTGGCGATCCTCTCGTAATGGTAATTGGAATCCATTAATGGACAATAGCTCATTAGGACAGGAGTTATCGAGCCACGTATCAGAAAGATTTATGATATCAAAATTTTCGGAATGTGCTAATCAACTTACTTCATCAAGTTTTCCCTCACTTTTCAGATTTCAAAAATTTGCGTGACATACCGAAATAGTATTAACAATTTGAGCATCAGTAGGACCTGGGTTAGGGTGAATGTTTTTTGAAAGTTTATACGATATCCAAAAAAAAAACTGCCACATGGCGTAGACTTCCATTACACTCACGAAATAATATTATAGATAAAACATGGAGATAAGCCAATGACCGTATTATTTCGTCATGACATCTGGGGGGTAACAATGCGAACTAAACGGGTGATAAAGCCAAAGCGATGACAATGTGAGCCCACCGCATCTCTATATTGTTCCTGACAAATGCCCATTTAGGATGCTTGGTTTTGAGGAGTTCAGCTGGCAGGCACTGGGCGTCACTATAATACTCCAAAATGTTAACACTGACTAACACTGTATTTCTCATACACTTGTACATTATGTACTGCTATATGTTGTAATTTATTGCATTATGGTAAAACATCTGCTCCAGTTATATTTTTAGATAAGGTCTTGATCTTTGATAGATGATGCAGACACCCCCTTAACTTATCATTTTACTCCATTAGCTGAGCAAGATTTGCGATTTCACTCCTACGTCTTGTTTTATTAGCTTTCAACACAACAACTACGCAAAAATTAACACAAAACAACATCTATTTAAGGCAACCTCCGCAAAGAGATCATATCTATATTAAGACCGCCAATTGACAGTCTTAGTTTTATATATGAGTAAATTATATCCCTATTGACTCTTTCAATGCCACATTTCAAAGTCAACAGCTTTTCTCGGCGCGCTGTGGACGCATTGCGCCCAAAGCGCCGGGGCATACTGGTACTGGAAACACAAGTCTTTTCACAAGGGACACGGGTTTAGCACCCTTATAATTCAGGGTAGTTCTTTCTTGTTCGATCTAAGCCCCAGTTGATACTAAAAGAGTTACGGATACTCCGTATTTAAATCCCTTACGCGGTCTTGACAGGAAGATATTCTGTATTTCTAACTATGGTGTAGAAAGTTTCTGTACGTATTAGTGTCAAGAATGCAGCTGTTGTAGTTAATTTATGACCAACATAATTCTTGCGTGCATAAGTCATAAACTTACAAATCAGCTGACTCTGAAATGCTGATCCTATTATTTCTACCAGCCAGCATTCATTAAACATCAGCATACCGTTAACCAAAATTCTTTGGGCAGGTAATTTTGCCGCAAATTGTATTGCTCTATGGTACGTCAGCCCGAGTCAAGGATGTTATAACAATGCTAGCAAACGCACAGACCGACGGGTATCTCCAAATACGCGACAGAAACAGTACGATTTATGTCAAATTGCAAACGAATAAAACAGTTTTGCTCTACTAACTATATATTGGAGAAAATAGGAACTAAATATAGCATATAGATAGATAGATAGATAGATAGATAGATAGATAGATAGATAGATAGATAGATAGATAGATAGATAGATGATCACCAATTGTCAAGATATGTACGTTTGGCAATATTGCTTTAATATGTGACTAGAGACCACCAATTGTGCCTATAATTATCACCAATTGTCAAGATTTGTACGTTTGGCAATATTGCTTTAATATTTGACCAGGGACCACAAATTGTGCCTATAATTATGCGGAGGAATTTGTTTCATTCTGACTTAGGTTTCAAGAGGCCAATATTTTTCGCCGTATGTTTGGCGCTGAATGAGAGGACAGTATTAATCTGAATCGAAAGTCACATCACTCTGTGTCACTATGCCAGCCTTCGTAAATGAGCGACATCCAGAAATGAATATAACTCCCCATGACAAGAAAATAAGTTTACTTGAAATGCAGTATTCTATTGGATGGCGAATGTGTTTACAAAAAAAAAACACACACACACAATATATATATATATATATATATATATATATATATATATATATATATATATATATATATATATATTATATGTTGCTTCAAATGCCCGCTAGGACCCACAGCACACAAAAATTGTTTGCGAAATCTAGCTCCACCTAAGTATTTTCATTTTGCATTGCCAGTACAGTATTTACAATCAAGAGAATAGAACTATACATTCTATCATGCTTAACATCGTGCTGTTATATTGTGGACAGAATCAATCTGTGAAAAAAAAGCAGAAAGACCACAAACCAAAAAAAAAAAAAAATACCGGCACCACACATATTCAAAAACAAAAACCAAAAAACAAAAACAAAAAAAAAAAAAAAAAACAAAAAAAAAAGTAATAATGACATGCAAAAAGAAGATTCTCAGCGACTTTTCTTCAAATTTCACATCACGTATAGCGTTTGGAACATCAAATTTTGTATTGGCAAAGGTAAATATATACACATAGTGTACGAAAATTAATATACAAACAGCAGATATAAAATAACTCACGGACACAATTCATATGATCAAAAATTTTTAAAAATCAGGTTTCACATGAAACCCAAAGACAACGATATTACAGGCCGTCTTGATTGACTATGTTTAAAGTTGATACATGGGTGGCTCATGGATTGTTCTCACCATACAGCGTGATTTAAAAAAATGGATGTCCAAATAATACTTTTATTCGCATTTTTATTTTAAGAACTCAGTGCGCCTTCAATCGTCCCTTTCCGTTCATTTCCGACACCTGCAAGGGGCGAAAGGCTTGTGACGTCAGAAACGCAATACCACTGCCTGACAGGGAAGGCCCTGACCATGTTAGCGAACCATGGCTGTCAAGTGTCACTTGGTTTAAACATATTTTGTTCACCCTTTATCAACAGGATTATGAACGCATGTGGAAGTATTCATTTTCGTACCTGTTCCCGCCCAGGATCGGTCGGTGTGTTGCTGTCAGTTGTAGCAATACAAGTTCTGCAGCCTGTTTGCATTCCCCAAAAGACCCGAAATTACGGAGAGCGTGGGCCCGCACAGATTAACAGAGACAAGTGGCAAGGCCCTGAGAACCGATCTAACATATGCAGCGAGCACTTTGTTGAAAGTGACTTTGATTTGCTAAATATGGCGATGTTTAGGATAGGTTTGGCAAGAAAAAGCTATAATTGCTCTTGCCAAATACGGTTCCATCGCTGGCCAAAGGAAGGATGCATGGAACTGGCCGAACTACATTAATCATGAAACCAGGAACAATGATTCATTGTGGGTTTTTTATTCCAGTATTTACAAATTAATCATCATCAGTATGATTTTGATTTCAAAGCTTGCATAGCAGCAAAATGTAGGTCTAGTAATCCAATGACTGTTACAATGTATCCAATAATCATTAATCGAATGCCACAGTGACAACGCCGGTCTAGGGTGCTGCTACTGAGTAGGATTGTAACAAAACGTTAGTGTGTTTAACCATTTTGATTCAATAGCTTTGGTCCAAGTTAACTACTACTGTGAGCTACCGCTGCAACGTAGCGATCGACCCTACCCCCCCCCCCCCCCCCCGCGCGCTTTGTACTTCGCAACTGGCCTTCTCCGTTGCTGGGCAGGTCACTCGATCGTCGGCCGTCTCACACGGTTCTGTCATCGGTTTGTTGTGCGTTGTTTTTCTGCAATCGTCCAGTTGTTATACTGAAATTACGTGGGCACTGGGTGTTCTGGTGTCGGATCTTTACCTCCAACAAAATGTCTTGAACAAATTCTGTTCATAATCTTTTGGTCTTTTCACCATATTCAACCACTTTCGCTATTTCTGTGTTTCGTTGGAGGAAAACTGTGGAAAGCTACCCCTTGCATCCGTGGTTATATATCCAATTTCCCCAGCTTTCTTGTGTCTAGCTTAAAGTCCGGAACTTTGCAGTTGTAGACTGTCATTGTAGCTTGTAAATACTTCCGTTGTACATTGGAAAATAACGATCAACTATGCGATGTCATTTCCCTGTATTTTAACTGTGGTGCAATATGGCTGCTATAATGAAACGACCTAACCTGCCGCAAGGTGCACCGGGGAGTGGCCCTGGCGCTTCAAAGGCTACCGACGGTAGCAGCTAATTTGGACCTCAGGTATTGATGGAAAAATGGGTGGGAAACATGGACAAACAAGGACCGATGTTGTTCCATGCCCAGATCTAGGATTGAACAGTCTATAATAGTTTGAGTTAGCTGGCCACTGTTATGTGTACGTCCAATTACTACTGTCTATGGCGAGGTGTTTAATCCCATACCCAGATAATATTTGTTTGGATATCTACCACATCCACGCCTCTTGTACACAGCTGCCAAGACGGGTGAGCGCTGGCTTTTCATCTTTTGCTTTTTAGTCATGTACCAATGATTGTGACAGTCCACGACCAGCTCCCAATAATCGGGTGTACAAAAGTCCAAATCGTTGTACCTTTGTCGTTCATATGGAAGCAGAAAGTAAGTCAGTCACAGGAAAATATTTATTATTGTAACGCAATGGATACAATCTGAAATAAAGGATAGCATAAACACGTGTATTGATGACAGTTGGTACGGAAAGGTAAATTACTGCCCTCCAAGTGTCATGAAGTTAGTGCCGGGTAAGAGTTATACTGATATTGACAGCTATATTCATATATGCAAACTTATATTTAATCGTCCATAGATCATGCATATGGGAAGGGAAAATTAACTGTTTGTTTGGACTTTTATATACCGTAGCGGTAGGCCGTAGCTGTTTCCGTTAATGCTAGATTTGAAACACTGTTTTCACCTGACCCATCCTGACGCAAATTCCCATTTATTGCATTCATGCTAGTTCATGTTAAATGGAATCTTGTAATTTTTTATTGGATATATCTCGTTCGCAAAGAAATTATTATTGTCCAGACGGCAAGTTGGAATCGTCTGACAGTACCACGGCTGCCCTTTCTGCAGTACTGGAGACGGAAGGGTTCTGGGCGTCCCCTCTTGTGTGCAAGGCTGAATAATCTTCTCTGCTGCTTCAGCTTTTCTTATTAATTCTTCTTCATCGTCATCAGACCACATACATAAGAAAAAAAACCCCAACAATTCATGAATTCAATAATCACTATGCTCTGTTGAATCTGCCATAAATCTTGACAAACTGAAGGCATTCTGGCTTAGAACACATACACCATGGCCAGCGGGCTGCGTTTGTGACGTCAGTAACACTTTTCCACATCGAGCCATGATCGGAGAAAATTCGCGCGCTTTCCTGTCACAAATGTGACGCACTTGTGGAGCAAAATAAGCCCTATTCGAAAATGAAATTTAACATTTTGGTTTTCGTATATCATTTCTTAGCTCCCTAAACATCAACTTTCTAAATTGCGGTACCCATTCAATCAATGGGACCTTTAAGGGACATGTTCTAAGAAAATGCCAATATGTCTTGCATGTACACACGATACCAATTGTGTGTAAACATTGATTTCAACCTCGCTGAAACAGAATGACAATCAAATGAAGGGACCTGCTATTAGAAAGAAGGGAAAAACATGTATGTACCTGCTCATATACCGTTTTTATTTTTTTTAAACGGGGGGGGGGGGGGGGGGGACTTATTACACCCTGTTTCAGTTGCCTCAGTCGATTAGGGTCGTATATAGTTATAAATAAATGTTTCCTTAAAATGTAAAATAATCATAATTTGTCACAGAAAACCAACATTTCAAACAAGTCAAAAAAGTATAAATAAATAAATAAAAGAGCCAAATAAGCCCCCCCCCCCCCAAAAAAAAATAAGAATAAATAAACATAAAAGAGGAAAAAAAGTACAGTATAAATTTGATATGTTGTAACACGTAATTTTTTTTTTTTTTTTTTGTATTTTCATGCAACAATGCAAATGTGAGATTAAAATGCGAGATTCATCAAATGATGTTAGTAATAACTGGCATTTTTATCCATTTTACAATTTTGTACATTCTATCCAGTCTTTGATTGTGTTGATTCTGTTTTGTGTTTGTTTGTTTGTTTGTTGTCTATTTTACTTTTTTATTTTTATTTTTTAGAAATAAATAAATCTGTTTTGCTCATTGTTCCTAATATTTTCTTCTCCCTACATGAAAATGTACCAGCCAATAAAATATATAACCAAAATATACGGTCTGATGCCATGGGACACTCACGTACCTTGACTAAGATCTACTCTTTCCTCCGTATAAGGGTATATGGTTTTTCCTTCATCTTATCGGACGGGTTATGTAAATATTGCTTTTTGCAGTAACCTGATAGTTAATGTACTAGCATTTTCCTACATTGTTATCAATGTGACCGCAAAATGTTTTATGTACCGATTGTAAAGACACTTGATTCTAGAAAGGTTCGCAAGCAAAACAGCATACAAAGGTCCAGGTATTATATGTCAAGACTGATGTTGATAAACGGCCAATATGACAACTGTCCTCCAAATATCAAGGACACGCTCTGGAATCAGCTGACTTTTCGACCAGTCACAGTGTATGTCTTGCATCAAATTGATTTTTTTATCTGTACTTATACACACACACACACACACACATATATATATATATACAGTGAAACCTGTCCATTGTGGACACCTCTGGGACTGACAAAAAGTGTCCACAGTTGACAGGTGTCTACAGTAGATAGGTGTTTGTAGCAAGAAAATTGATCATTTGGTCATGGATATAACTGTCCACATTATACAGGTGTCCGCATTATAGAGGTGTCCACAAGGACAGGTTTTACTGTATATACATATATATATATATATATATATATATATATATATATATATATATATATATATGTACATATATATATATATATATATATATATATATATATATATATATATATATATATATATATATATATATATATATATATATGTGTGTGTGTGTGTGTGTGTGTGTGTATGTGTGTGTGTGTGTGTCTGTGTGTATCTTGGCCACTTTGCACTCAACTGGTATTTTGATGGTCGGAATTTGCAAACTGCCTTTGTGTAAATAATCTACGATCTTACCATATCACATCTGTTCATCTTTTATGTTTTGGTAATTCGCTTAAAGACAACGCATGCCTGCCTTCCTTCCTTTCCGATGGCAGCGCCTGTAATGGAACACTCAAATACATCGTCAATCACAAATAATCATAAAGCAATTTGTGTTCATCTTAACCAACTGTACAAATATCATATGAATACGAAGGTGGATGTTTTACTTATATCCATCAAAAGTATTATGACCGTAGTATGAGAAATAAGTGTTTAAATAAGGCATCCGGTGCTTTTTGGCGGCATTCGTGACAATGTTCTACATGTATATTCATGTTTGAAGGCAATAAATGCAGCCCCTCTGTCTCTACTAAGGCTGCGTTATTTATAAGTAAAAAAAACAAAACAATACTTGGGCTGTTACTGGAACTTATTTGAAAGTCTCATTTTGAAATGACCTTGCTCTCTAGCCTAGAAACCACCAGCATCTCAATCATAAAAGGCAGTTATTCTCATAAAGCAATTCTCAAATCAGGAATGATTCGCCTTTCTCAATTTTAACAAAGCTTTTGATAAAAGGATTATTTTTAATCGTAACATGTGACAGTGCAATTTCCGACATCAATATACAAAACAAGGTGCAGAAATAAGCTATTGCAATAATTTGCTGGGTGTTTCCTTACATTCTAAGAACATTGGCAGTTTTAGGACAGGCTGGGCGACCTCCACTTTCTGTATTTGATTAAATAAGTGCATAAAATTCTGGCTGAAATTACTCGATATGACCCATACCAGTTGGTCAAAAGCCAGTTACATTATGCTAAAAGTATGATGAGAAGCAGCGTAACAATTTGGACCAAATGAATAAAAATATGCCTGGTAATTATGGGTTTAGTGTGGTTTGGATGTGCCAAATGGGTAGGCTTGGATACTTGTTTCTTGAAATTGCTGTTCAGCGAGTAAGCTTTTTAATATTCCGCGAAATTAATGTTTATTTACCATAGGGTTTTCTATTCAATGAACCTTTTATGCTAATCTGAGGTTTTGTAAGCCTTGATTTGAAATTCTGCGTTAGTAGGCACAACAACATGCCATACTGTCTACTAAATTATACAATATATATGTATGTATATGAATATATATATATATATATAATATATATATTATATATACATACATGCATACATACATATATACACACACACACACACACACACACACATATATATATATATATATATATATATATATATATAATATATATATATATATATATATATATATATATATATATATATAACATGAAAATCAATTTTACCAATGCTCCGAGTCCTTATAGTACTGAAATAAATTACTTCCTTGCATTAACAAAAAATCATTCCAGCATTCAAAAATGCCAACCTTCCTTTTTATTCAACGAGATAACATTTACGCAAATCTTGAAGGATTACTCTTAAGCTATGATATGTATGTATTATACAACTTTCATAACTGCGTTTCTGTTTGTTGCATTGAAATACAGACCATTGGAAACCAGGCTTTGCACGCTGGTTTTCATTGGGCTCAAGCAAAGAATTTAAAAAAATATACATTGCTCTGTTGATGCATCGTGGTCCTTTAACATTATACCGAGTAATTATTTGAAAGGGATCAAAAGCATCTGAAGCAAAACCTATACGCTTAATTTCACAGAAATTATAATCAATATTCAAAATTGTTTCACCAGAGTGCTGAGCATTTGAGTAATCGAAAGAGTTCGTTTTAGAATCACCTCAATTGCGGAAAGTGGAAGATTTACTTACAAATGCAGTATTTATGGATTTTTTTCCTTATTCCCTGAAAACTACAAATGCATGCACACGAATCAGTTCGTTAGCGAACGTACACACACACACGTATATACATATGAATATATATATATATATATATATATGTGTGTGTGTGTGTGTGTGTGTGTGTGTGTGTGTGTGTGTGTGTGTGTGTGTGTGTGTGTTCATACCTTAAATTCTCAAATTGAAGCCTTGTATTGGAATACATTTTATTTGTTTCCAAATTAAAGATGGCGTAAGGATGTGTCTTTTGGTAGAGAGCTTTTCCTGCAGTGTGACTTGATGAGCTACTATGGTAGTTTCAGAAATAGGCATACCGATAACACATCACATCATAAAATCAGGTAATAATAGAGAGTTGCATTTTATACCTCTTTTAGTCATGAAAGCAACACAGGCAGAAACAATGTAACAAAATACTTCTGCAATGTTGATGAAATGAAGAGAAAATGATCGGCGAGACATACACATGCAACTCAGCAAGAACTTCTCGTTTTCATTATTAAATTAGCAGTCTGAACAAAATGACGGAGATTAAAAGTTCAAGATGTCCCAATTTTGGTGTGCACCTTCTTACAGAAAATTTGCAATGTATATATATATATATATATATATATATATATATATATATATATATATATATATATATATATATATATATATATATATATATATAAATGCATACACATGTAAACAAAAAATGATATCCTTATAGCGGAAAAAAACAACACGTTAGTGAATTGTTAGCACACGAGATACGTGCAAACATGGTTGTCATATATGTCTTCACATTAACTAAAAGTTCACTATGATTGGTTGCATGATGTGAATATATATATATATACACACACACACACACACATATATATATATATATATATATATATATATATATATGTATGTAAAGGCTTCAAAACATGATAAATACGGAACATTTCAAATAAGCCCGATTACAAAGTAGGGCATGGTAGAGAAACTGCATTCAATACCACATATCAAAGAACGCATTCGTATATGCTGACAATAATATGCACACAAATATAGATATTATGAATACATTAAGCGCTAAAGAAATAAAGAGCAGACAGGCATGACACTAAAGTCTGCTAAAGTTGTATAAGCGTAAATTTCCCCGAAGTGTAAACACACGGTATTTGATACTGTCAATTTTGATCAGGTGGATGCTCATAGGTTGTGGTAGAGTTTGTCCCATGGATGACGTAAATCTCTGCCGTGTCTTCATATCATGTCTCCCGCCGAAAGAGGTGCGGCCTTCCAGACTACAAAGGGACAATTAATGCATAAAGTGCCTGGTGTTCCGGATAAAGGCATTAGATAATTTTGGCCTCAAACCTAGACAGCTAGTGACAATTGCTATCAATGACGTAGTCCCACATGACAAACAGAATGATCTTTTGGAACCAAGCGCCAAAGGAAGACGCATCCTACTTGAAATGCCTTCAGATAGATTAACGTCTGGAGTATCAATAGGTTGTATGACCTCACTAGAAAACAGAGCCAAGCACGTTTGCAAGAGTGTACAATTTGAAACAAAAGACAAGAATGGCTGTCCAAAAAAAAATGTTAGAAAGGTACAGTATACAACGTTTGTTCAGTGCAGTAACGAGCGGTCTCATGTCATTTTACAAACCTTGTGAAGCATCAAATGGCTTTTTGTCACTTTCAATTGCACAGGTTGACGATTTCCTGTTTGGTACTTGTCAAAATGTAGCCTGGAAAACATATCTTGCAAAGGACCTGCTTGCAACATTTGGCACTGGATTAGAAGATCTAGACACGCCTTCCCATTTGAAAAAATCTTACGACTTTCAAATAAGTTTGTAGAACCTGAGATAAGATCTGAATGATGCCGATATTGAGGACAATAGAGCCAATACGAAACGTTTGGCATGATTCTTTCAACAGAGTAGTTGAAAACGTGGGCGTAAAGGGAAGTACACTTGCAAGAAAAATCAGGGAACACCTTGCTGGAAAAAATATACTTCCACGAAGCAGTAGCTGTTTTTGTTTGCAGCGTCGTCTTAACTTAAATCCAACTGTTTTCATCGACAGAGCTTTGTTTCACTCAGACGAGTAGTTCTCTATGCCCAAGCACTCATGACACTCATTTGTGGGACAAAAATATTTTCAGCCACTTACAAATTAAACCAGCTGCCCTTCCCATGGATGAAATGTGTTCACATGAATACATGGTTTCATCAAGCTCAAACGTTTGTGCTGCACTGTGTGTGTGTGTGTGTGTGTGTGTGTGTGTGTGTGTGTGTGTGTGTGTGTGGTCTAATAATAAAATTGTACCCAAGTCAAGTATGGGTTTATATATCGCCACTTAAAATTCGAACTGCTGTTTCCTTCCCAGCACATTATTCACGAACGGAAAGACGAGGAATTTCGGTACTATTTGTTTTATTAATTATTTACACTTAGCACACAAATATTTGGAAGTGGACATGTGAGTTTTTTTTTTTTTTCAATCGTGTCAAAGATTTTCTCTCCTCTCAAATGTTCCATCTCTCCCCTGGTGTTAACCTTCTTCATTTTTGGAATATGAATGCTTATGCGCTTGCTACTCTGTATCGAATATTTGTGTGTTACTGGATGCATGTATGTAAATAAGCATGCATATGTGGGCATAAATAAAAGTTGAGTATAACCCAGCGGTAAATGTTCCATCCGACTCTAGGGGTAGGTTGCAAATATTTCTTGTAACCCTAAGGGTAGCTTGGACTCACTCCGTTTAACCCCACGGGGTAAGTTTTAACTGCGTCATCTAACTCCAGGGGCAAGTAAAAACAGGTCATGTTTTACCGTAGGGCAAGTTGAAAATAAGACAGAGTTGACACATGCTTCAACACTCCCTTGCACTGTGTTTAAACTCATCCCTTTGACTGTTGATGTACATGTATCCATACTTTTGTAATACGCATCAACTGAGCACCGTCACACTTTGTGCTGCTAATTCTCTGCCACCTTGGGATTTTATACCACTGGAAAACTTGGCTGAATAGTTTATTGTGTGAAGAGTGTTACACAATGTTTTTGATGATGCATATCAACTGGAGAGGGAGGAAAACAAACATCGCGTTCCCAGTCAGACACATAATTCGATGTCAAACTTGGCTTTACATGGCCAAATGGGCTAAGAACCCAAGGTGCTATCCACAGGTCCAGAGTTGAAAAACATTCACGTGGAGCAGTTAGCATTAAAGTTTTATTTTACCCCTTGTTCAGCCCTCCCCAGTCTCCCTTACATCAGATAAGGGCGTAACTAATGCAAACGTATTGAAATTCAAGAACACTGGTTCTACAATTACAATTTGGGCCAGCTTGAATAAGGCGTACCTAATTGCCATACCTTGTTGTGGCCAAAAATCGGCAGGAACTAGCATGAGGCAGGCCTGTTAGTGACAATGTCCTCCTTTGGAAGAAAACACATTTCAAATGTCCCTTGTTGTCGTTTATGTGAAATTGTGGCTGTGCATGGTCTAGTGTGATAATGCAATGTCCAAAGATTCTGATTGTGAGTGTTTACTATCATTTGATACTTCCAGACGCGATAACAATACGCAGAAATTTCCTAGTGTAAGGGGACACATTTCATTTGAATGTCGCGAATCTAATATCGACAATAACATTCTGGGTACGGGCTTTAACATAGATTACTCTCACTAGATGTTCATTGAGCCCATCCTTGAATCATTTCTCATACAGGATGATAGTTGCACTTCATTTACTTCCTATTGGAAGATAATGGTGGAAGGACTGTCATAAAATAATCAAATAGGATTGTGGCGGTGGTTCTTATGTACATCATGATGCTCTCATTTTTTTTTCCAGATCGTGTGCTGACTTTCAACGTGCAGGCATGCCACTTAGACACAGAAGTAGATCCCCACACTCCCAGCCACAATCCCGCTTCTCTCAGATAGAAATACTCGGTCATATTGGCTCTCTTCTTGATAAATGTCAACAAATTAATAGTCCATGGGTTGCTATATAGAGCCTAAAATGTGCTTTGAAAGTTGCACGTAGAATCAACGGAAAGTTACCAGTTACAAGTCAACAGTATCAACGGATTGGTTTAAATAGGGCTTGCTAATATCCCTAAATAAAACGTAGCGAAAAAAAAAAGTAAAATTGTCCAGGATGGAATGAACAAATTGAATCTTGGAAAGAGCCCTTATTTTGACATTCAAACGGAAATTTTATAATCAGCGATGCAAAATAATTATTGTTGTTTTAAGAATGAACATGCGCGCGTGGTGTTACGATGCCCTCCGTTCTCTGGAATGAAATCGGAACCACCTGCGCATTCAAGAATCAATGCAAGCAACTCATTGTAATCTTACTCGTGATCTGTGGAGAAAATGAAATGTACCTTGACTGTCATTTAAAGCGGAGTGACTCTGACAACAGAGATGTCACTCATCGTTTAGGGTGGGGACGTGCGATGCGTTAAATAAATATATGTCGGGTGCAAAGGCTGTCAAATGCAATTCAGGCATCAACAAGCCTACAAGATTTGAACACACACATGGTATAAGGCCTCAAATAAATATATATAGTTTCTCCAAAGCCTCCATGGATCTAGTACACAAACACCACAAGCACACGCACACACAAATACTTATATATATATATATATATATATATATATATATATATATATATATATATATATATATATATATATATATATATATATATATATATATATATAACTGAAGGAGCCAAATGGCGCCAATCTGTCATAATAACAGGAGATATCCTTACGACTTCTTTGATTATATGGAACTGCATTAACAATATAAGTAGTATTTTCGAAGGTATAACAAATAAATGATGTGTCCAACCCACGTACGTTTGAAATTACAATTAATAAATGGTAGAAACATATTTTTGTTTAAAAATAATCGAACAGAAAGGCTAGACCATATATAAATATCTAATATGTCAGTAACAGGTAGGGACATAAGACTAGACACAAACCTGCAGGACACATCAACGTTTAGATACGATGGTAGTGCCACACAAGCTTGACTGATTACATGAAATGTGATTCTGACGCAGTTTATCCGAATGAAAGAAAGGCACCTGATCGATTTCGTTGTGTGAAACATTCCGATTGTCTGTTTCAAAATGTTTCTAATAGATATTTTTTTACGAAAACTGTTACATGTAGGTATGTATTTCATTCAAAATATTCAAGTAAAGTAGAAAAATGGGCACCAAAATGTTCGGATGGAGTTAGGCAAGATGGTGTACTGTCCCCTGATTAATGAAATACATACATTCAGGAACTTACCAAACTGAAACTAGTGAGACTGGAGAACTGCACATATGTGCGGGCAAGCAGATATTTTATTTAAGTAGAAATAGAGAAACTCGACCAAAAATTATTTTGTGTGCGTGGAATTCGCTGGCCGTGCACTTAGAATAAGAAACTTCCTACCGAGATCTATGAAGCTTGCAAAATGAATTAACTGCTGGTGTTCAAAACGATGATCAAAGAAAGCCATTATTCTGTTATAATAAATTTTATTCGTGAAATGAGAAAATGATTCCTTCATATTGGTTTATACTTTA
>OZ026627.1:56833470-56863470 GCA_964020975.1 Hermodice carunculata
ATTGTTGTGGCATAATGAGGTGGTTTGAAATATCCTGTTATGGGTTGTAGAAATTAATGTTGAATATAATAATATATAATATTATTTTACATGGAATACAAGATATAATCTACATGCTATCATATCAATAAGACGGCCGCTCTACACATACACCTGCCCATATGTTACATAATTCCTCCATTATATGCTGCTAGCCGTACGGATTTTTCAAAAGCCTTTGTATGTAATAATATTGTGTAAGGTTTAATTTCAGATACCGTCATCGAAAATGGTTACATTTTCACGCATTGTGTACTTGGCTGGAAAATTGCTAGATTTGCCTTTTTGGATATGTAGTTCCTCCTGGTGGTTATAGGCCTCGAGTAATGACACTGCCTGTGCATGTGAAGGACTCTCGCAAAGCATACTATGTGAGCTATGCAAATATTATTGCCATAGGTAGTTATGCTTCTTAAGTGTTTCACTGTGGCTGGCGGTGCCTTATGCCACAATGGTTTGGGATGATGAGATTCCATATTCAGCCCAGTTTGGGTCAGTCCAGTGTTGTTAAATATACTATGAAAAGACATTTACTCATCCAAAATGAAGTCAGCCGGCGTTGCCTAATGCCAGAATGATTTGGGATGGGATGGCAAGTTTTGGTGAATCCAGTGTTGTTGGACAGACTATGAAAAGAGATTGGCTCATTCAAAATGAGGTTTGTTAGCGTTGCCTTATGCCAGAAAGGTTTAGGAGGGCCATGGTGAGACTCTACATTTTATCCAGTTTGTTTATTTAGTACAGTGTTGTTGGATCATGGAAAGATATTCCAAAATGAGGTGAGTGTCAATGACATTGAGCTTAATAATCGGACATTCTTGACCCATAACTTAAACAATTCTTTCTGATAATCCACCAATTATACTGATAAGCCAGCATTTTTTAAACATCATCTTATACAAATTTGTCAGTGGGAAGATAGTTCTGATGATTGAACACCGTCATTGCTTTTTGTTTACAGCCATCACTGACACCACACAATTTCTGAATTTTTACCAGGAAATTAAGTGCGCAAAACAGGCAATTGTTATGAAAGTTGGACAAAATTGTTTTCACTGCGAAACAGACAATCCCTGGCATAATCAATTACTTGACAACCCTGTGAACTACCTTGGTACAACTCAGATCTAGGATGGGAAAAGCGTAGAGTTACGCACGCATAAAACAATGCACACAATGACAATTAACTTGAATTGTGGAACACTTAAGATTATCTTAGGCGGAGGAAAACCACCTTAAAAGGAACACTACTTCGCTTAATCACTCAAAACGGAAAAAAACAGGAAAAATAACGAAAAAAAACAAAAAAAAATAATAATAAAAGAATAAAAGGCATGGTGGCGCACTGTAAATACTTTATGAACAGAAATAAATCATCATCAATTTCCTCTTTTTTTGCACGACAATGCCCACATTAGCGATAGGCAGCTCTTTCAAAGCTGGGTTAGTTACATTTTTCTTCCTGAGTCAAAGCTGCATTGATACTTCCAGCGTCCGAGGCTGTCTACCGCAAATCCATTCCTCATTTTCGTTCCATTCCGTGCAATATATCGAGATAGAGCCTCAGATATATTTAGAAGTTTAGACGTCACAAATGCTACTGGTCAAAACGACATCAGATAATACTTCTTAAAGAGGACGCACCTGCTATCAGTAACTCACTGACCCGTCTCTTTAATTAATTTCTTCAACTTGAAATATGTCCTTAGTCATGGAAGCGGGAAAATGTCACTCCTTTGCACAAAACGGGCAATACAAGCTTGTGCAAGAACTACCATCCTGTATCTTTTTTTAGTAGCGTCGGTACAGTAAAGAAAAGGGTTATTTTTAAGCATACCTTTCAATTATTTCGTGGATGACCTACTTTTGCCTGCATATCGATCAGGTTTTGTACCTGGCGATTCAATGGTAAATCAACTTTTGTCTTTATACTATTAATTTTGCTAAGCTATTGATCAACAAAAACAAGTTACAATAACATTTCTTGATGCTACTAAACCCTTAGACCGTGTTTGGCATGAGGGTCTTCTGTACAAACTTTCAAAATAATGGTGCATCAGGTTCTTTGATGAATTGGTTCAAAAATTATTTACATAATTGTTAGCAGCAAGTTTTGTTTTTCGTGGAAACCTTTTTTATTGAATAAACATTGAATTTCTTGTGAGTATCACTAATAAAAATGTTTCCGTGTTAGTTTTGAAGAGCAAAATAAAAATAAAACCACCCCCGTCGTCAGTCAAACCGCCTGTGCCAAACCTCTCCGCGATGTACATAGCCGGTGCCTCCAGCTTGGGCAATGCGGTCGCAACTCAGTTCCGTCTGGTGGCCAAGACTGACGATTCGGGTTGTTTTATTATTGTAAGTGCAAATTAAAATGTGTGCCATATGATTTTTCCGGTTCAACGGATTTTTACCAAATTGATTTCAAGCTGCAGAATATCCCACAAAGACAAGTTGTAAATCATCTGCACATGACATTTTGGAAGTCAAAGTCAAATGGATATTAACTTTTGATAACCTCTCATCTGATAATTGACCTCGGCTGTGCAGGTGCTTTTGAAGTACACGAGTTACATAAAAAACTATCATAAAATACACCGTTGGTGGGTTGTGGGGGGGGGAGTTTAATCCCCTAATCGCTCTACGGAGCCCTCCAGTTCCTTTTGTACCATGCCAAGAGGGAATTATGTTCCTTTGTTGTGACCTTGCTATCAGTTGGTCGCAAGACATAGTGTGTGGTTAATGATCGTTTATCGCCCTTAGTTCACCTCTGTCGAGCACTCTTCCATTTGACAGTAGAAAAAGAACATTGAATACTAACATGATTCGATGACACATGGGATAGGTTTTTTGGCAAGGAGGTACGGCAGTATTGAACTAGTTTTTACCAGTAACAATATAGTTGAAGTGAATTTTTGGACGCAATTTATAATATAATAATAATAATAATAATAATAATAATAATAATAATAATGATGATGATGATGATGACGATGATGATGATGATGATGATGATGATGATGATGATGATGACGACGACGACGATGATGATAACAGCAACAAGAAGTATAACTTTATTTTACTTTTTAGTCGTCCGCGAACAGAGAAAAGGAAATGCACATAAACCATACAAATTACATCTTAAAGAAATAAATATAGTGCCACGCAATCTTTTCTTTAAATAAGCTATTCCTATTTCTTTTATTATTGTACGATAAATTTAGATATAAAATGCATACACCATTGGATACAATCCTCTCAAAATACAAGATACGAGATACAAGGCTTTATTTTTACTCAGTTTTACAAAAATGAACGTTTACTGATCCCGCCAGGTATTTTTCGCCGTGTTGTGATAAAATGTTATAAGATACACTTAAGCCAGAAAAAGGAACATATGATGATGATGGACAATACTAAAGTACAATGACAATATGAGCAGTAAAGCAAAAAAAAATAACATTGTGTTCCTTTTTGCACTTCTTAAAAAGGAAGTTTTTTACCTTTAACCGTGCGAATACATCGGTAAAAGGAATAAATTACAAGTGAACGATGGGTTGAATTTGTTGAAAGCCTTCAAAAAAAGTTCACAGGCTAGCGAGCGTTGCCATGAAACTTCCAGCGTTGGTAAGTTAGCTCGATGTAGCAAATGTTCAGAATCTTATGCATAGCCCTGATCAACAAATTTTAGAGCTCGGTGTTGGATTTTTTTTATCAGATTTTTAAAATTGGTAGAACCACATAAGTGCCAGACTGCCAGGCAAAAATTAAAAAATTGACAATACAACAGATTTGTAGAGCAGGAGTCGGGATATTTGGTCCCAAAAATGAGGGAGACGTTTAACAATTCAGCTGTCGAGCAGCAAATTTGGTCATATTGGCTATGTGGTGGAAAAAAGTTACCTTGTTGCCTAAATAAAAGCCCAGCAGTCTGACCCTCTCTTCAATCTGTATCACAGCGCCATCAAAAGCAATATCACTAGGATTTTCCTCATTAGAAATCACAACTTGGAGCTTTCTTGCATTGGCCTGCATTTCATTTCAGTCGCTGATGTCGCTCCCCCCCCCCCCCCCTTCCAGGCTATGAATTAGGTGGCGCCGCTAATCGAACCTGCCAAGCTCTCCTGTTCAGTGAAATCTGGTGCTTAGGGGAGAATGTTGCCCGGATAGTGGTTAAAGGGCTGAAATTACTTGCGTTTTTTATATAGGTGGTTATCAGGATTCGACTTTTACCTGAACGAGAACTGTGTTTAATTTGCTTTGAACTTTTTTCTTTTACAAGGGCACTGACTCAGTGTAGAAGAACTGGTATACTGCATGGCCCGGGATGACAAAATGGCAAATAGAAAATGATGAGATGAAGTTAAATACACAATATAAAATGTACAGATGGCTACAGGATAAACAGCCAAACAATACAATATAAGGTTCAAATTATAAAATGAAGTGTGCGCTTGAATAATACGTGCACAAATAAAGAAAAAAAATCCAAATTAGGCATTGGGACACAAGAGAGGAAATCACAGAAACTGTCCTTAAATTAAAATAATACATAGGATAGCAACTCTCTCATAACGGGAGACAGAGAGTTCCATTCGACCCTCACGTCAAAAGGCGAGACATTTTCTGCCATAGTTATTGTTAATGGAAGGAGATAGATGGCGCCATTTGGGTTTGAACGGGTGGAGTAAGAGTGCACTGCATTAATGGTTCTTAAATTTGTTTTCATGATGTGTGGGAAAGCGTTGTGTGTAAAATATACATGGAAATATTCAGATGGTTATTGCGTCTATTTTCGACGGTATGAAGCTTACCAAAATTGCAGAATTCGGGTTAGTCTGTCTCGCTTATAGATCAATCCAAAGGCTTTGTTTTGTAGGACTTGAAGTTAAATTCTCAGCCCGGTTTAATGCTTTGTCACAGTAGTCAACGTGTGGTATGGTTAGAAATTTGTACAGGGTAAGCATGGAATTTTCTGCAAGATATTTACCACTTCTTTCAGGGATGACAAGCCTAATATTGACCTTGCGACAGATATATTCGACGTGCTGATTTAATGATAATGTGGCATATAGGTGTATCCCAGACACTTGAATGTATCAACCTAGTCAGTTTTCTGATTGTCTGTTTTAATTTCCAAATGGGAATTTTGTTTGACCTTGTAGGGAGTGCCGAAAAGCATGAATTTGGTTACTTTGTTATTGAATGTAAATTTGTTGGATTATGACCAGTCGAAGACTCCAAGTAGTTCTATATTCAAAATGTTTTCAAACTGGATTGAGTCGTCTCAGGAAAATTAACGGCTGCGTATAAAGAGACTTAATTTGCACTGTGACACAGTTGAAGGCATATCATTTATTAATGAAACAAATACAAACGGCCCACACGTGACTGCTTTGGGTTCAGAATGTGTAACATGTATCACACTTTTTCGAGTCCTGTTCGTTAGATAAGATCAAAACCTGATTATGAGCATTGCTACCGTAGCTTTGCAATTTATAAACGAGAATTGAATGATCCACAATATCGAAAGCATTCTTTAGAACCAATAAAAGGACTCATCATCATTGCCATCTGTATAATTAAAAAGTAAACCATACTTGACAAAGCGGAATATACCATTCATTTTTTTTTTAAATTGGTCCAAGGATTTACCATTGGGGAGCACCAATGAAAATATCAGTCCATGTGCTAGTTGCGCTGCAAACGTTCGCACGCTTCTTACGGTGAGAAAAGTGATTTGTCAGGGGATGGGCGGCCGATGGTGTAACAATACATGCTAGGAGCTTGTCTGTAATTAAGGAAGGACGCAAAGAATCAAATGCTTTAGAAGGGTCAATGAGAAGGATACCAGTCATGTTGTGGGTCTCAAGAGTGTTCCACCAGTTATTGCACGGGTGTACCAAACACGCTGGCAGCTGTTACCACTTCAAAATGCAGATAGACACACACACACACACATATATATATATATATATATTTGAATCACCTCAGCAGCCTTGGCTCCTGCAGGGAATCTGTATGGATGCAACACACTAATTGTACATTCTATAATGGGCAGCGGCCAACGGCCAATCAGATGGCTGCATTGTGGTCTTTAAACAGAATTATTATCAGCGCTAACCACGGCTCCCTCAACTAATTTATAATGAAGTTTTATTTTCTTTTATGAGGGTGAATAACATTTATCCATCCAAAAGAAACTTCAATTTTGTGTTCCCATGCTTCAAGTTAAAGACAAACAGCTTGGGGTGTTAAAATGTTTCGAGGTAGGCCGGAACTCTATGTTTACACAGATGCAGCGCTGTCTGTTGAGAGAATTGCAAACTTCCATTTGAAGTGGTTGACCTACCGTTTCCACTATTTGGCATTCCTTATCGATCCCAAATGTGATTTTAAAGTTGAACACAGTATTTACTCATAATCAAAGTGTGGTGTATGTATGTATGTATGTATGTATGTATGTATGTATGTATGTATGTGTGTGTGTGTCTGTGTGTGTCTGTGTCTGACGTCTCAATTTGTCACGCAATATCCAACCTTCGCAACTTGTGTGATTAGTTACGCTATAAAACGATCTGATCTTCTACCTATCTTTGATACCATTAACCTGTCTGAAACATTTCTTTCACCAAATTCCACTTAGGAAAATCTAAAATTAGTCAGTTTCTTGATAGTTTTCGATGTGATCAGCCTGGTACTCTTAGACGTGGTGTTGCGTTATATGTTTTCGCTTGACACATATCATACCGAACACTATATATGCTTGGAGATCCCGCCTTAGAGCTTTATGATACCAAATAAGGTTAGACAATAATAACTTCCTTTTTGGTATGTCGTACCGACCACCAGATTTTTCAGCTTATTTTTAGGATAAGTTCCCAGGCAGCCTAGATTCTACGCGCAACATTTGACCTCAATTCATATCCTGATCACAAACTTGTTAATTCTGTCCATTCTAACATTTTTAGCTTACTTGATCAGGAGTCTACGCGAGTTACCGCACAAACTGCAACCTGCCTTGATCAAATAGATTCAAGCATTTCAAATTATCTTCATGATGTCCGGGTGTTGCCTCCAGTATCTCATTCTGATCAGTTGGTTGTAGTAGCAAAACTTACATTGAATCAGAGAAGGGGGGCATCATACATACATGCGTATGGGAATATAAAATGGCCGATTTTGATCGTTTTAAAAACCATCATCAAACGACAGATTGGAACGCCTGGTTTAGTGTTGATAATATTCACAGATATTGTGAATCTTGGTCAAAATTATTTCTAGAGAGTGCTGTGCGTTACATTCCAAACAAAATTATAGATATAAGATCCTGGGATCTTCCCTGGGTTAATACCAGGCTTCATCTCCTTACGCGACAGGTTAGTAGGAAATATAGCAAATTCAGAAAGAATAATTTTGCACTTAATGAGTATGCGTCATTTTGTCCAATTACGAATCATTATAAGGAAGAGTTAATGGTCTCTGATTATGATTATAACAATCCATAATGTGATGAGTTGAATGATTCGTCACGGAAAAATAAATCCTGGTACTGTGTCGTTACATATTTTTGAACTGAAATAATTCCACAATTATACCTTCACTTTTACCCGAGAAAATTTGTTTCATATAGTGCAGCTGAAGCTGAATTTTTGTGTCCTTCTTCCTTCAACAATGAACGGTTGATGCTGCTCCTGCCACTTTACCTGAGCATGCTGACCATCCTGACACTATTCTAAACATTATGATGTTTTTGATTGAAACTTCTTGAATCACTTTTAAGTTTTGACACTTCTAAAGCTTCTGGTCCAAACGGAGGAATAAGAGCAAAACTCTTAAAGGAAGCAGCGCTTGTATTTTTCTTCTTTAACAAAAATATTCAATCTGTCCCTGTCGGCCAAGCAATTTCACTTCTGCTTGGAAAAAAATAAATGTTTTTTTTTTTTTTTTTTTTTTTTGTTTTTTTTTTTTTTTTTGTTTACAACAGCGAACTTTCAAATTTATGCAGCAACTATGGGCCTTTTTCACTCTTTAGTTCACAGGGAAAGTTTAACAAAAAAGTATTATTATATCTTCTCATCAATCTGGCTTCATTCCGGAAGACTCTACTATCAACCGGCTATTACTTCTTTCCCACGAACTATGTTAAGCTATTGATCAATCGAAGGGTATCCATATTATTTCACTGGACATGAGCAAAGCTTTTGATTAATTTTGGCACTCTGGTCTAATTCATACGTTGAAGAAAGTTGCCACCACTGGTAGTCGTCTCGAGTGGTTTTCTGACTAGACAGATAACCGATTTCATCATGATGCTATTCATGATCATTCACCTATTTGGGGCAAAATCCAAGCAGGAGTGCCAAAAAGCTCAGTGTTGGGCCCACTCTTGTTTCTTCTTTACAGGAATGATATCTTCAAGTTAGCTTGTTCAAACATAAGAATGTTTGCTGACGTTACTTTCGAAAACATTAATGTTGAAAATCCTGTCACCGCAACTGACACCCTAAATACTGAGCTTTCAGCGGCCTCATGATCGGCGCGTCACCTTCATAACCCCTTGAAGACTTAATCTATGATAATATATCGAAAAATGTATCAACCAGATCATCCACCTGTAAATTCACAGGCTCACACCTTAGAAGTAGTACCCCAACATGAACATCTTGGCATTACCCTCAGTTCCGAACTACGCCAGTCAGCTCACATCATCTAAATTGATAAATATCATGATTAATATATACATTAGACAGACGCAGTTTGAAAACTATATATATATATACATATATATATATATATTCCTTTATAAGACCTATGCTTGAGTACGGCTATCCAGTTTGGAGCAGCTGTACAACATTTGATGAGAAGCATAAAAACATGCCGTATAGTTCAGCTCTCATTGTCACGGGTGCTATGTCTGGGACAAGCAAGGGCGAATTATATCAATAAATCAGGTGGCTGACTCTCGTCGAGCGCAGGGATATATCTAAACTTACCATAATGTATAAATTGATGAATATGCTTATGCCAGAAATATTATGATCTATCCTTACTGACACTCTAGTAAATAATCCATGCAATATTCATAATATTCGTCAACAGTATGGCATTCCTCATTTTAGTGTTCGTACAGCATTTTTTGGCAGTCATCTTTCCTTCAACTGTCCGTTTTTGGAACCAGATTCCCTTAGGTATTCGAAACTCGGCCTCTCTCCAGACCTTAAAAGGAAAAGTAAGTAAAACGGTGCCACGTTCTGTTAAATTTCCGGAATACGCGGGATTCAGATTGCGTGCCGTGTGCAAAGATCCCTACAGCAATGTGCATCGCGTATTGCATTGTGGGTAGGACATGCTGGCAAATTAAATTTGTATTGCGCGAGAGGCCACTGTTTACAAAAGGTGAAATTACGTGCCGGTCTGAAAAGGATAAAGATTGCTTCAAAAAAAAAAAACAAAAAAAAACAAAAAAAAACCGGAAAGTTTGCCGGCCTAATCCTTTCGTTCCCACATTACTTGGGTTTCTTTCCTTTCTACACCTCATATAAGTTCCTTAAGTGTAATCAAAATGTTCTGTGATCACACCAAAACAGTTGCTGTCTGTTCGTGCATTGAAGGAACAGGTGTTGACATGTGTGGGTAGTATGACCGATTTAACATCCCAGTTTTTGGTAGTGACATTTCATTGGCGGTGAAATGTATATATCTAATTGTCCATGCAGTATAAAAAAAATTTTTCATACTCGTTAACTGCAAGTCAAAGTGTGGGAATCTGCAGAACGACAATGCAAGTTTACACAAGTTTGGATTCCCCATAGGGCCATGTTTGTTTACAAAGGTGTGAATTGGTTGGTACCGTGGGAAGGACCAAATTCTGTTCTATTTTGGCATACTCTCCTCCAATTGGCTAAATTTGATATATGCTCATCTTTCCCGCCGTACAAATAAGTCAAGTTTGACGATAATATCCATATTTGGAAACTCCCTTGAGGTTAGGGTCATCGATCCAAATATTTTATTTCGGACTACCAACGAAAAGTACCTCCATTCCCGATCACTGTCGAGCTATGTATTGAAACCAACAAACATGGATGCTGTTCTCCGATGAATTTTCTAAAGCGGGTGAGATAAAAGTGACGTAACAACTTTGATTTTGCCGTCCTCTATTACATTTGGACGGAAACGCATCCCACACAAACAACACGTAAGGGGAAAGACGCACGTGAACGTGAGCCTCGGGAAGAGTCAAATTCATTGAATGCACTTGGCATGCATTGTAAACAGCGTAATGTTATAGGTTGGTCTTCTTCGCACGATCAGTTATTTAACCGAACAAATGCTTTATAGTCATAATGTTGGTATGGTATGGCAATATGAAGGAAATGATTTAAAAAAGCCTATTTCAGCAGATTGTTATCATGATTTTACTATAAATGACTTAATAAAGAGTGGGAACCAATTTTCATGCACACATTGAAAAAATCCGGATTCGGCCGAACGGGCGGAGGGACCGGGAGGGGGCATGCAGCTTGCCAGTTTTTTCCACACAGCACCCAATCTGAATTCTGCGTATTATGACAGTGGTAAGAGATTCATGGGCACTCAACATGCAGGCCTGTGTTTGGATGGGTGTCATTCAAACTCGTATTTTGTCAAAATTGGTGCTAAGGATACACCAGTAAGCTATTTGATTCCCAACCAAGGACACTGAATCTTCCTTGCCAGAAAGCAGACAGATTTGTACTTAGTATCTAACCAACAACTAGAGTATTAAAACAAGCAGTCGGAAAATAAACACATGAACAGACAGGAAAATCGTTATGTTTCCTTTTACAGAGCACTGACGGGAACCATAATCCAGTAACAGGAGTGAGAGGCGAAACTAGGACTGGGGTGTTAAGTATTTTGGACATGAGAAGAGGACATGTATCGTTAACGTCAATTAAAAAATGTATGAGTCCGTTTGAAACTTTTGCGTATAAACCCCACTGATGGCGGCCACCTTGAATTAATCAATCGAAAAGGAAGTTCTGCTTTCAAAGTTCTATGATTTCACTAATATAAAACAAATTCACATGAATTTCTTTTTTATCTTTAAAATCGTCTTCTGTTTTAGCTGTATTCGAGGGTGGACATGTTTTAATGAGGCAATTCGAAATTTTATTTTTTTTAATTTTTTTTTTTTTATTTGGGAAAAGTACCTTTTCTACCCAGGATTTCCTAGATCAGTTAATTCTTGTTTATATGCTAGATAGGTTTGTTTCAGGATAATCTTCAAACTTCAATTTTACGAGAAAGGCCATTTTCAGCATATGAATCAATATCTAGATTAAAATCGACATACAAATTTGTTTTTAGCTACATTGTGGTGTTCAAGGTCATTTCAAGGTCAAATGGAGGTGCTATTTTATACATCGATGGCATATCTCACTATCTGCCAAGTTTTATGAAGATTGACTTTTAACTTCAGAGGATAATGCCAAACGAATTCTTAAGTAAACAAAAATTGGCCTTCTGGCTCATTAGTGTTAGTCAGAGAACCCGTTAACGCCCTTGATCCTTTGCCCCATTATCGGAATCCTGCCTGAGGACCAGTTTCGTGGCTGACATTCAAATTCTCGTCTCAGAGGTAGATTTATGGGTTAATGTGGGCAGCAACTGCATTATTGTCGTCGTAGTTTGTCAGCTAGATTATTACTCGCCCCTCTGTTTTTCTTGTCACTCTGTTGTCCCGTGCCATTGTCTCTTCTAGCGACAGGAGTGTAAATAGGGTTCAAACCTCTTTCCAAATCGTTCCACAGCTACTGTGTACAAAATTTAATGATTGTGGCAAGACAAAAAAAAAATCAAAGGACTAGAAGCTTCTGGCCCAAGAATTTTACACACAGTTGATAAATTTTTATTGAAGGCTTCACGTAATTATAAGGGCCTTCCTTTTCTGTATACATCCTGTCTTTACCGTTGTAACTTCCCCATGTGTTGTATTTATGACCATATACCCCACTTAATGTTCACAGCCAAATACGGAAACTAGATGAGTGTGTCGAATATCGTACTGCCATATTATATCATAGCGTACTATTAATCAACAAAAAGGACTAATTTTTTGGCAGGCTTTATTTCAGTTCCCTGATCACCGTTTGTAAACAAACACACGCTGACTGGAAAATCATACTATATATATATATATATATATATATATATATATATATATATATATATATATATATATATATATATATATATATATATATATATATATATATATATATATATATATATATATATACATCTGGAATTCCAGGTAACGTCTTTAGTCTAGCACCCATTTTTGGACTTGTTTTAGTTATTGTTATTGTTATTGTTATTGTTAATTTTATTACTCGGTGGACTTAACAACGACGAACCAGGATAAGGTTTAGGGACATGACTACAGATAAATGGCATGATGGGCTTTCAAAATTATGTTTAAAATCTAATACAATCATGAACAATGAGATAAACAGAGAAAACGGTTCAGCGTTAGCCTCGAGCGCTGATTTTGGAATATGTTTTGATGGAAATTGTAACTGTCTATTCTGCAAGTCAAATTTCACAAAGAAAAAAGAGTTTCACAGTAACGTTACTAACAAAAAATTCAAATTAAGGAACCCCCAATTGGAAAATTTGGTATTATCTTGTGAATCTACCAATATCATTTATTTGTTATCCTGCATCAAATGTAAAGCACAATATGTGGGCCTAACTACTCAATCAGTTAAAAAGAGATTCAGTGGTCATAAAGGTACAATTAAAAATCACAAGTTAAACACTTTTTTGTGTAACCATTTCAATTCTGCAGAACATTCACATTTGGATTGCCGGATACAAATTATTGATTACATAAAGCCAAATTTGTTAGACCAAGACAGTTATGTTAACACAAGGAAATTATTACAAATGGAAGATTTTTGGATCAAAACACTTAATTCAGCTTTTCCTTATGGACTCAATGACAGAATTTTAGGCTTCGGTGATGTTAGGAATTTGGACTTTACAACTCTTGACAGAGGTCACACACCTTTTCATAATAATCAGGCTGGTATTCAAAGAAGAAGAAGAAGTCATGGACAAAGAAAATCACAGAAAAACAGGAAATGTAGGAACATGGATACTAAAGACCTTGTCCAAAATTTACTACAGGCTTTCTCCAATGGTATTGATCAATTACATACAGCTCTTAAAGCACTATCATTTCGAGACACAACAAGAATTAATGAATATTTGGGTCTTACTGATTCAGAACACACATTTCCGCAAAATTTTTGTGAAATTGTGTATGCTTACACAACAACTATTCGGAAACCTGATTATAATAAGAAAAAAATAGATCAAATGTTTTGCAGCATTCCTTTCAAACACAAAATCATTGACTCACTAAACATTCAGTCCCTTTTCAAATTGAAATTTGTACGTAACATGATTCCCAAGGAATGCAAAATAAAAGATCCCCCCATCATTTCCTATAAATATGGCAACAATATTGGACAAAGTATCATGAATTACAAAAAATTTCTGGCTTCAATTACTCTTGAGGATATCGCAGCAAATCAAAATTGTGACTGTATGTCTAATAGTAAATATTCTAATTTTGTTGATGCACACCACAAACATGTATTTACAGGTAACTTGGATATAATACAAAATTCAGATTTAAAAGAAATAATGAAAAAAGGTACAAAATTTCGGATATGTCCCAAGTTGAATATTGACAGTATTTTTCAGGATACATGTGATGCACTCGATTCCTACTGTATGAAATGGGCAAAGAAAGAAAAAATGGAATTTCAGAAATTTGAAGGATGGTTATCAAACTTGAAAAGAATCTTTAGAAATAGAATTTATCGTTACAAATCCCACATTAAGAATTTCAATACGGTTAATCTAAAACAGCCTAAAGTTTCTAAAGCAGTCAAAGAACTACAAGATAGATTTGTAGTCACTAACATAGATAAGGCAGGTAACAATTTTGGGATCATCTGCAAAAAATATTATCTGGATGTTTTGAAAAAGGAACTTGGTACAAACAATATTTCAGACATAAGAGGAAATGACGTTTATAAATTACACAAACAATCCATTGATAATTTGATAGATACACATAAAGATGAGATGAAAAAGAATTTTAATATCAAAATTTCTGAAGAGGACTCCTCTATTCCACTTTTGTTCTGGATACCCAAATTACATAAAAACCCTTTTAAATCTAGATTCATAGCTGGTGCTTCAAAATGTACTACAAAGCAATTATCAAAAGAAGTAACATTGTGTTTGACTGCAATTAGGAATCATTTTTGTAAATACTGTAATGCAATTTCTAGAAACTGTGAAATAAATTGTTTTTGGAGTATTAACAATTCTTCCCAGTTTGTATCTAAAATCAAAGATGTAAAGGCAAAAAATATCAAATGTTTTGATTTTTCTACACTGTACACAAATCTACCCATAGATGAAGTCAAAAGTTCACTTTCAGAATTAATTAGCAAAATGTTTAAACATAATGGTAAACCATACATAAATATTAATTCATATACAAAGAAAGCATATTGGTCACACAATAAATATTCAAAAAGTAACGTTAAATCTTACACTGTTGAAACTTTGATAGATGCTATAAAATTTCTCTTGGATAATACTTTTGTTCAATGCGGACCATTGGTTTTTCAACAAATAAAAGGCATTCCAATGGGTAGCAACTGCTCCCCTTTACTGGCAGATTTATATTTAACCTGGCTTGAATTTAAGTACATGAATAAATTGATGAAAAAGGACTTTCAAATGGCTACAAAATTATCAAACAATGCAAGATATATTGATGACATTGCTTGCGTAAATGTACAAAATTTCAGTGAAATTGCTAAAGAAATTTACCCAAAAGATATCCCTTTGGAGGGTAACAATTCAGATGGTTTCAGAGATGTGTTTTTGGACTTGGATTATCAGGTCACTAATGACAGGTTTTGTATTAAAGTCTATCACAAAATAGATGAGTTTAACTTTGAAGTGGTTAATTGTCCTTTCCCGGACAGTAATATTTCGGAAACTATTGGATATAATACGTTTTTGTCACAGATTTTGAGATTTGGTCGTATTTGTTCTAGATTTCAGGACTTTGCATCTAGAACCAAATTTATTTACAATAAACTTGAGTCAAGAGGATTCAAAGATGTACTTTTGATCAAATATTTCTACAAATTTTGCTGTAAATATCCCGAGATGGTTAGAAAGTTTGGCTTCAATAATTTTAGAAATTTTAGACTTGCCGGTTTTGCTACTTAATTTTATCTTTTGGCATCATTCTGTTTTAATGTTCACCTTTCAGACATTTTAGGCTAGCTTGTTTTCTGTTAGGTCAAACCCCCAGGGGCTATAGGTAGCAAGCAGCTACTGACGACAGTTACAAGCTCGCCTAACTGTGCTTGATATCTGTTTAATAAATATTACATTTTCGTTGCATTCTCTTGACTTAAGTACAAATAATGACTTTCATTCTTTTCTGACTTGCCCTATAATTTAGCTGTTAATATCCTAAGATTATTAGAAAGTTTGGCTACAATAATTTACAGTTTTTAGACTTGTCGGTTTTGCTACTTAATTTTATCTTTTGGCATCATTCTGTTTTAATGTTCACCTTTCAGACATTTTAGGCTAGCTTGTTTTCTGTTAGGTCAAACCCCCAGGGGCTGTAGGTAGCAAGCAGCTACTGACGACAGTTACAAGCTCGCCTAATTGTGCTTGATATCTGTTTAAGAAATATTACATTTTCGTTGCATTCTCTTGACTTAAGTACAAATAATGACTATCATTCTTTTCTGACTTGCCCCATAATTTAGCAGTTAATATCCAAAGATTATTAGAAAGTTTGGCTACAATAATTTACAGTTTTTAGACTTGTCGGTTTTGCTACTTAACTTTATCTTTTGGCATCATTCTGTTTTAATGTTCACCTTTCAGACATTTTAGGCTAGCTTGTTTTCTGTTAGGTCAAACCCCCAGGGGCTATAGGTAGCAAGCAGCTACTGACGACAGTTACAAGCTTACCTAATTGTACTCAAAATCCTGTTAAGAAAAATTGTTTTGATAACATGTTTTTTGACATAAATGCTAATGACTTTCATTCTTTTCTGACATGCCTAAATGCACATTTACTCAAAATTGACAGTATTTTCTTAAATGTCACAAACCTGACACATTAAGTTGATACATTGACTCAGAGTTGGCAGTTAAATAGAGCTTAATTGTTTGGGGGGTAGGTGTCATCACAGAGGTTGTTTTACATTTCTGGTGCAGGATGTCCATTGTTACAGTCCTTGTTGGGATTTCCCTTGGTTTGTACAGGTGGTCTAGTTGCAACTGTTTATTTTACTATCACTGGGACTGAATATAAAGCCCCAGCTTGTTTCCACTTCAGTTATACACTGGCGGGTGGTTTAACTAGGATAAACTGTCTAGCCAGAAAGGGTACATATTGGTTCAGGGGTAAGTCAAATTGTTCTTATCTGAACCTGTACTATACAAATTTAGTAATTATGGTTTGTTTGACAGGGGTTCTTCTTTCATAACGAAGCTCTGCATTTATAAGCAAAACTTCACGTATTTAGCTAATTCATCATTTGCCACGTTCTTATTTATTCTTTATTATGTGGGTTGTCTTTGCTGAATATTTAGCTTAGACAAGGAGCCGCTACTCAGAGAGACATGTACGGGTAAAAGGCTCCGAAACATGTTGAGTAGTTACCCGCTGAAGACCCTTTAATTTATTTGGGCTGATACAGCCTATGTCAAAATTTTACAGAGGAACGTGTGCAATATAGACAATAGTAATTCCATATGTATACAGGTTAGACAGGGACAGGTTAGCTTATGGAGAGTAAAGAGTTCGAACTGCGGAATAGGATATTGACTACTAGGAAGTGGTTCTGGGCAAAAAGACACAAATACAATATATACATATATATATATCTACATACATATATATGTTTGTATATATATATATATATATATATATATATATATATATATATATATATGTACATATATATGTGTGTGTGTGTGTGTGTTTTACAACTTACGATCTACAACTTCAATAGCCGTTTTTAATTTTAACAATGTATGGGTAAAGATACCATATGTGACATAACACCAAAAAGTGAGCCAACAAACTGTGGGTTTCTTTATAACTTGAGATGTAGAGTACCTTATTAAAATCAACTGTGCGCCATTTTATAATAAATAAGTGGTTTATGGTATTTTCGTTCCTTTACCATGTTCGGGTTCGGCCAGCCAAGAAATTTTAGACTGCTCAATGTATCCATTGCAGCCGGACCAAGACTATAATGGTGCTTTATATTGGACAGGACTCAGCATCGCTCTGCCGCGTCTAACCGTTCATCGCCATTTCTTTATTGTGGCTGATGAACAGTGCATCTTTGTGGCTACCTTTCATAGTGACAGGCCAGCTTCAAACATTCCAATAATAGTTCCCCTTATAAAGTCAGAAGTCTGCCGCTAGTGATATTCATGCCGAGACACGCGGACTGTCACCGGTGTCCCCTAAGGCTGCCAGCGACAGCTTGGAACCCACGGTTGTAACCACGTGCACTTCAATACTGGACTTGATTCCTGGACAACTCTTGACCCTAGCTCAATTCCAGGGTAACTTTTCTTCTCCTCTGCATCTGACCATGAGGAAATGAACTTGATCGTCAGGGCCATGTCAAGTGAAATTAAATAACCACTCATTATTTATGTTACAGAAGTTTATATTCGTATCATCCTTTGTTAAAGTGATGGGGTATATATATATATATATATATATATGAATGACTGCCCGTTCGAGATGACACATCCATGATCCGACAGAAAACCAATTTAATGCTGAGATGACAAAGCAAGACAGAGCAGTTTGTCGGGAATCACAAAGACGTCTAACAATATACGGTCCTGCTCAAACTTGTCTAAAGCGAGCAGTAACTTCGACGGGCATCTGTATCGTCCCATTTCGTTAATATCGCCCTTTGTCAAGATATTTTCAAAGACATTTCAGGGAAGGCACAACAAGATAACATGCATGAGTTAACAAAATTCCTCCACTCAGTCTTTACGACTCGGAAAGCTCTCGGCTCTACTTTTCACAGTTGATATTCTTCAAACGATACTTGGTTTCACAGATTTGGGGTTTTAAATTTCCTCTTTTATTACATATATAGACAGCTGCCCCCCCCCCCCCAAAAAAAAGAAAAGAAAAGAAGATAAGAAAGAAAGAGAGAAAGGAAGAAAAAAAGAAAGAAAAAAGAAAGAAAGAAAGAAAGAAAGAAAGAAAGAAAGAAAGAAAGAAAAACGAACAGCCAGACAGACGGGCTTGTGTACGGATGGACAGGTAGCCATACAGATAGATAGATAGATAGATATATAGATAGATAGATAGATAGATAGATAGATATATAGATAGATAGATAGATACATAGATAGATAGATAGATATATAGGTAGACAGACAGACAGACAGACAGACAGGCAGGCAGGCAGGCAGACAGACAGACAGACAGACAGACAGACAGACAGACAGACAGACAGATAGACAGATAGATAGATAGATAGATAGATAGATAGATAGATAGATAGATAGATAGATAGATAGATAGATAGATAGATTGCTGGGTTAAACTTAAAAAGTCCAATGAGTTGTCCGTATGTCACATATAAAACTTTTACATGAAGTAAAGATGGCATATGCGACATTCGTTTAACATGTCTGGTTTCAAAGTTCACATCTCGCATGTTGATATATACATGGTACTATTAACATTAGGTACTCAACAAACTACTATAGCACACCAAACATGCAAATATTCATAACTGGACTGTAGAGTGGCTTTTTTTTTAGCTCCTTGCAAAGAGTCTTTAATTCACTGCAGTGCCTTTAAACACACTCCATAGAGTCTATTCAGTCACTCTGTAGCGAGTTTTTTTTTTTATTATATATTGTTCACTTTTTGAAATATTCTTCACTGTATATTAAACTTTGTTCAAAAATTTTTAGTTATATGGAGAGTTGTAAATAGTTTAAATTCGACTGGAGTGTACTTATGAAGAAAATAGACTGCAAAGATTTTTAAAACCACACGGCAGGGAGTTTAAAACTGTCCGCTGACAATTCTAATCTATCTGCAGTATACCCTAAAATTGTCGGCAATAAAACAAAATGTTTGCACTCAGCTTATAAATTATTGTAGTTTTAGCATATGATAAGCTTAAAATTTCAGCACTGGAAAACGCAATCCCTCCTCAGCGCCATGACCATAACAGTGTTAAGACAGACGTATTAGTTGGTAAGTCTATCCACTTGCTGGATCATCAGGCTTCGTATATTGAATACAGTTAATACAGGCACGTTGCTTGGGAAGGTTACAAAGTTGCTGGATCGGTATCACCCAAACATCTATATCTAATGAAAGTTGTGTAACAAAATGGTTATATCTATTAATGTTTTTCAGCTCAAACCGGTCAACAGAGACCAGTAATTTCAAAGACCATCTGTTCAATTCATTTAACTCAATGCTGTGCTTTGTCTAAATAATTTACAAAGAAAAAAAAAGGAAACAGCTAGCAGGATAACATGACAGCAGTCAACAGTTTACTAGGCGGATGTAAAAGCTGGCGAATATGAGCAATAAGATGTCCTTTCAAGGGTTAAAAGGAAGATGGTGATTGTTTCTTCACGACATGAAAAGGGCCTTACCAGGGTGTGACGCATCTGCCGAAAAGCAGGCGCGGTACGTGCAACCGTTACAATGCACTAGTTGAGTCAGCTTCCATGATTTTGATTCCCTGACGTAATCACAAGTCCACTAAATGCAAAGACTCAGTAATAATGCCACCTGGATTAGTGGAGACGATAGGCTTTTCACATTAATTAATACACGCATCAATAGTTATATGCATAGATGTATGTAGCAGGGACACTGAACCGCAAAAGAAACCGAATTTGCTTGGAGAGGCACGTTGCTATAAAAGTATGACTGTTTTTAAAGTTTCAGTACTGAATAGGTAATGTGTCACACACACACACACACACACACACACAATGGCACAACTTCAAGTAGCAGATAACGTCTGTGCGGGTACTGAGTTAGCCTCTTTCTCAGATTGCAATGAGTGTGCCAACGAAGTGCTGACTACGTCACTCTCAGAACATAAACGACATAGTTTTTTCTCCCTTGATAAAATGAAACACGCGATATTTACAATTTTTTAATGGTAACGATGTGCATGTCAATGCTTCAGCGTTAGATCCCTGCGGATAAAGCATAGAAGGTTGCAGCAGATGCAGTGATGTAGGCTGGTACGCACTTTATGCCCTTAGTACCATCAACTCCATGCCCGTCAGCAATGCGACCAGAACATGCTCCTCACAGTAAAATCAGGACCCGATCATGCTTTCTTGGTTAATAAGAATGCAGCGGCTATAAGATGTCACTGGGCATTGGACACCGTCTTTCTTCGAGATATTAAAAATAAGAAAAGCCTTAGAAATAATAAAAAAGGGATATAAGAAATGTCCAGCTACCATACCACTTCAACATCGCATAGTTTGCTGATTTGTTGCATAGTTCTAAGTGCTATATTCGTGTTAGTTCAAAATGAAAAAAAAAAAAAACGTCCTTAGGACAACCAGCATCCTCCATGAAGTCTCCCTACAAAATTTAAGATTGTCTCGGGAAAGCAAATGCCCTTAATTTCGACCATTGGTAATCGTTAGATAACTTTGTAGGTACTTAGGTGATTGTCTTGCCATGGTATTTGAGAGTTTTGATATTACCCCATTCCATCGTTACCTCTGCTGTAAAGGAGCAGATGTCTTGATAAAGGATTGCACTAATAAAAAAATGAATGCTGAAGTGATGTTTTGCGCTTATTCACAAAATATCTAAGAGACCATTCAACGGGGAGAAATACGGTTATAAACTTATAATCATTTTTGTTCCCACCTAACCTTGCATTGGCTTCCAGAGGGCATGAAACTTCCCTAATATTGTCTGCAATCATTTCGTCTGCTAGGTAATTATCTCCATTGTGTCCCCTGAAAAAAAAAAAAAAAAAAAAAAAAAAACCTTGTACGTTATTAAAGGAATGAATAATTTCAGAAGTCGCACGCTGGTTTTTAACACAACTTTACGTCTGAATTTAGGTCTTTGAGTTCAATATCGCTAATAATTGTATGCGCTTTGAGTAACCAACATGCTCAAATTTACTTCCAGCAACAACAGGTGGCTCGGGCATGTGTAATAATTTACTCTTATTGGTGGGGGTGGTGTCTGCCGATCTGTTCTTGTGATTATAACCCTTTCTTTCTTTCTTTCTTTCTTTCTTTCTTTCTTTCTTTCTTTCTTTCTTTCTTTCTTTCTTTCTTTCTTTCTTTCTTTCTTTCATTCTTTCTTTCTCTCTCTCTCTTTCTTTCTTTCTTTCTTTCTCTTTCTTTCTTTCTTTCTTTCTTTCTTTCTTTCTTTCTTTCTTTCTTTCTTTCTTTATTTATTTATTTATTTATTTATGTATGTCTGGGCGCCAACCCAGACATATTGTTTTTTATCGCGTTCCAAGGCACCCAAGTTCGTCCGGATTTTATCTCACACACTATTATTCCCATAACCACCAAACTTGCCCCAAACTTGCCATTTTGAATGACCTACCGATGTGATTTTGCCATTTGGTTTGGAATAGTCATGATCTTTAAAATTATGCAAATGAGGAGCTATAACAATTCTTAAAGCTCCATATCTTCCAAACATTTGGAGATAGACACAAAGTTTTTATTGAACAAATTTAGGTTTGAGACATCTGGCAAATCTAATAGCATGCATACAAAGGTTGGTGAATTTTATTGTATGCTAAATTCACTGAATTTCCCAACAAAACACAAGCATCTATTGCTGCATAGACCTTCATGGTTCTAGGCAACTATTTTGCATTCATAATAACTGAGATTGTACCTGTTTCATAGGCAGCCTTCTAGCCATGCATTTGGGAGGTTTGGATCTTGCAACAAATGAAGGGGGGAGGGGGGACTCCCAGCAACTGTTTAATGTTCTCAATAAAATACAAAGAATCTGTTTCTGTTCATGCAGAACGGATCTGCTCCATGCTGCCATATGTACCAGGTAGGCTATAGTTTCCACCACTACTGGACAGAGCAGTCAGTGCACCATGACTGACACGGGTGTCCCAGCTGGTCTGTTTTGCCTGAGCCTATGAGTCTGCTGGGCTTATCAGTCCTAAGGGGTACGGGCTTCTGGACTTCTGAACAGAATAAACCTGAGCGTACCCTCTGTTAAAAATAGACTATATACAGTGTGGATTTGTGTCATCTCAGTGGACACTTCCATGTCTTTATTTTCTTGTTACCAGTGAAGCCTGTTCTTAATAGCCAAGACAAGGATTACTGAGACAATATAGTAATTGTCTCAGTTCAAAAGTACATGTATTCATGTAGGGGTGTTTGTTAAAATTTGTTTGAGTAATAGAGAAACTATTAAGACAGTTCTGTTTCGCATGTATACAGATCCCCTTGATTCATAGTATGTATACACTGTACATGTATATGTGCATGTATGATGATGTACATGTGCATGCACATATACCCATCCATTCTGCTCAGAAGGGCTGACCTTCTCCGAAGTGGGCGCTTTTCTCTTGTCCCAAGGGTGCCGACTATAAAGAAGTTTTACTGTATTGTGTGTTTGAGAAATACTTTCTTTCTTTCGCCTTTCTTTATTTCTTTCTTTCTTTGTTCATTTCTTTGTTTCTTTTTTCCTTTCTCTCCTTCTTTCTTTCTTTATTCCTTTTTTTTTTTTTGACCAAACTGGCCCGCAGTTTTTTTCAGACACTATTATTCTTAAAACCAACAAACTTGCCATGGGGACTGACCTAATAAGTGAAATAATGCCTCTCATTTGGAATAGTCATGATGTTTAAAATTATGTACGTTAGGGGCAATTAAAATTTTAAAAGCTCCATATCTCCCAAATTTTTACACACAGACACAAAATATCAATGTGCATACACCGATTTGTGACATCTGCCAATATAATGGACATTTTATTGAAGTTGTAGAATATCAAATTATGCTAATTAGATACTGTTGTCATTCAACGTTTGTAACATGGCCACATCCAATAAACCAGGAACAAGAGTTGGGGCATTCTAATTTATGCAAATCAGGCTAATACACAATTATAGATTAGGTTGATCAATGGCAAAGTGTAGCATTTCCAACTGTTCTCATTTTGAAGGCACCCAGAAATGTTTGCTGTGAAGCTAATCTTCTTTTCTAGTTCTTTCTTTCTTCCTTTCTTTCCTTCTTTCTTTCTTTCTTTCTTTCTTTCTTTCTTTCTTTCTTTCTTTCTTTCTTTCTTTCTTTCTTTCTTTCTTTCTTTCTTTCTCTCTTTCTACATTACAACCACACTTGTCCGAAGTTTCTTTTTTCGGACACTTTTATTCCGACAATCACCGAACTTGCCATGGTGCCGTACCTACCGGTGAAATTAAGCTCCTGGTTTGGAATATTCATGATGTTTACAATTATGCAAATTTGGGCCAATTAAAATTTTAAAGGCTCTATATCTACCAAACTATTGCAGACAGACACAAATTCCACCTTGCACATGTAGGTTTGAGACATCTGCCAAAGGAAAGTGAACAAAAAATTTAAGAAGTGCAACTAAATGAGGAAATTTTGAGGCTTTTTTGCCATGTTAATTGTCTGAATATATTCTTGTGCAAGGTGGAAAAGGGGGTCACATTGTGTTGAATGTAAAATGGTTTGTTACATTGACACAAAATAATCCAAATTCTAGTCCTGAGTTATATATAATATCAAGTCAAATTCACATGTCGAAGTATTTAATGGAAAAATGATCAATCAATACTTTTTTTATGTTAAAAGCTCATAATCACCATGCAAACCCTGCTAAGGAAAATGCATGATTGGGTTCAGTGTGGCTACAGAATAGTTCTGCTCACAGCTGATTGCCTGGAGATCAGGTTTTAGACAGGGTCGACTGAATATGTAAGCCTGCCTCACAGTGGTGGACTGAGCCCTATGGGGCACTGGACTGGGCCCTATGCACTGGACATGCGTGTTTGCACACCTGTGTGTGCGGAAGGGGGGGGGGGCAGGTTGGTCACAGCAGCATTTGCATGCTTACTGCCATGCCATTTTTGTATGTGTATGTGGATGGTGGCCCAGGGTTCCTGTCTGACACTGGGTCTCTTAAACAGGCAACAATAGCATCACCAGAATCACCATGAACAGGGACCTACATGTGATGAATTATTCTGCTATAAAAAAATTGAAATTGGTTGTGACTGCTCTCTCTCTCTCTCTCTCTCTCTCTCTCTCTCTCTCTCTCTCTCTCTCTCTCTCTCTCTCTCTCTCTCTCTCTCTCTCTCTCTCTCTCTCTCTCTCTCTCTCTCTCCCTCTCTCCCTCTATGTAATACATCAGAATTTGTTTTGATATTTGTAAAATTTTGGAGTTACGAAAACATTTTGGTAAATGTTTAAATCAACCAGAAAATTTCAATGAATGTCGATAAAAATTGTTGCGTTTGCCTAGAAGAGTGTAGTGACACATGTGTCTGTTTGTATGTAGCTGCAGTTGAATTTGTGTCTAACAAGCTCAATTCGTCAATTATAACCTGATAATAAAACTGCTTACATATACATATAATATATACATATAATGATAACATTATTTGATGCTTGGATAAATCCAACAATATACTCACCGGAAGATCTTCTTTATCCACTTCTTGTATCATTTTATGAAATAAGTTTAACCAATTCCAGTTTTGTTGACTGATGTTCACGAAACCGACATTGACTATTTTAAAATAATTTGTTTATTGGCGTAGCCATACAGTTGGTAATCAGTTTTCAAAAACCTCCTTAAAAGCATGCACACCACACACAAACACCTGGTTCTAGAAATGAAATTACAGCCACAAAGATGCAAAAAGTGGTGTTGTTTTGGAGGCCTATGGATTTTATTTAGGGCAACTGGCAACACAGGTGTCTATGTGAATCCGCATTGCCACGACAAACGGGCTGCTCACAACTCTATGAATTCAATTTAGGCCAGGTCACTGGCACGGTGGAGGCTGATCACAGCTAGGTTGGTATCAGCAGAAACCCTTCATCAGTAGTGAAGTCAGGCCTATAACATTGCAGAATCACAGCATACAATCAACAGGATACTGTTGTCGGCTAAGCTGAGGTCATACCGACCTGCCATCGGCACCCCCAAGGTACTGCACACAAGGCTGCGTGGAAACAGTGGTGTCAGGAACATGCTGACTTGACCAGAGATTGGTGGAGGAGTGTGGCGGGGTCAGACGAAACACGATTTTGCCCCCATTGCCTTGATGGGACAATGCAGATTGGATGCATGCTTTCAGAGGGTTGGGTGGATACATGATCAAAAGACGACCACTATGCGTATGGCAAAGACAGCAGTATGATGTGAGCGGCGATCTAGCCAACAGGAGAAGAAATTATCAGAGTATATGGAACTCTAACAGGTCAGTGGATGAAGTCAGCATCCTGTATCTCCAGCAACACAACACCCAAAACAAGCAATGGCTAGCCTGATCTACTATCCTGCCTTCCATTGAACACATATGGCCAGTTGGCACAACGGATCACAGACCAGTGGAACCAGATTCTACAGGCGGGAATAGCCAAGCTCACCAAGAGTATGCCAAAGAGGGTCTAGGCTTGCTTGCAGAGTATGGTGGTCACACCTGATACTGATGCATGCAACATTCAAACAAATCAAGAGGTCCTTATTACAACTACCACGTCCTCCCAAAAGAGGCAATAAAAGCACTGGTACAGTAAAATATTAAAACGCCCAAACACATGCTTACACACATACCCAATATTGATGAAGGGGCTTGCTGGTACAGGAATATCTGGTTAGGTCTGCTACGGTACTGTATGTGCACGTGTGTGAATGGAGGGGGCGCTCTTCTTAGTACACCTCTTTAGATTTTTTAATCATCTTCAGCCGATGACGCCAAAACAATATTTGACTCCATCAAGATGTCCACACGAGACCTCAATAGGTCCAGATATGCTATTTGCTTTGGTCACTTGCATTTCGGCGTGTTAATAATTAAGACGTCATGTCAACATTTTCTCCATGCTCTTGGAGACTTATACTCTCTTCTGCACTGCCGAGACCATCGTTAGAGAACGTGCTCGATCACCCAGTTGAACTCTCAAAGTACCCACCGTGCTTATATCTTTAGTAAATATCTTGTAGGCCAAAGGCCAAAAAACTCTGATGCATCACCTTTGTGCTTCTTCAGTTTCTGTAGTTATTGAGTCATATTTCCTTTTTGTGGTGGCATGTGTGCTTATTTTGCGGGGGGGGGGGGTAATACTGTAAAAAATCAGTTAAGTGTCTGTTCCAGTGTAAGAGCTATTTTTGTGTTGATTATGTAATCGTGCTGCTTCATGCCTTGTGTGACCGATGAGAGTTAGGATCACTTAAAACTACATAGAGAGACTACCGTGATAGAATCCCACCTAACATAAACCATTTATACATTCGATAAGAGTGTGTGCATTAACAGAACCCCGATATGAAAATTCGAAACAAAGCCCTAGCATGTGCACCTAGTAAGCGATATTGTGTGCTGAATAAATTTAACGCTATTTGAGGGCTAGGTCTGACACACACGCACGCACACACACACACACACACACACACACACACACACACACACACACACACATCTTTAAAGAAAAAAATCCACGAAACAAGACCCCTTGAATGAATGTAAGTAGGTAGCGACCGACTTATTGGTTTTAAAGTAGGAGATGATAATCCGATTATAGATGGACAGATAGGAGATGAGAGACTTATCATCCTACAAGAACAAGTTAAAGACCAGACTTGGGATTGGCTGGTTGCGCAGCCTTACGTAGATAGTCCGTAATTGTGAAAATATTGTGTTTTCAGCATGTTGTAGCTTCTGTTTGAAAAAATATGAAGCTAAGTCAAGTTGGCTGCATTACAGAGTTGCTTCACTTGGGGTCATATGGGTGCACTGTCGTGCAGGCCATATGGGAACTTTATGGTTAGGAAGGACAGTGCTGTGACCCCGGCCAGAGGACAGTCCATGAACCTGTATAAAGCAGACATCCATGTGTTGTATCGTGTTTCAGTTATAAGCAATTAACGAGTTGGGAATTATAAGACAAAAATCCACCCGTGTTTTTCTGACATTTTGAAGCGGTAAAATGCAATTCACGAAAGTTTAAAATACCAAAATGCTGATTGTTTTAGGCTGAAAAATGCTAACATGAAAAAGAGAAGGATTTATTTTTTTGGTCTGTGGGCAACAGCTGACTGACAAATCAGCTTGGGTTATACTGTTTTGGTAGTAAGTATCTTATTTTGGAAAGCACTTGATTTATTTAAATATAAATATAAATACAAGCATTTGACCTCGTAGACTGGCAGTTTTCTGTTAAGTTGTCATAGAGCTTACGGCCTTCATGGCAAATGCAGAGAACAATTTTTTATTTTCTTTTATTGTCCCAAAAAACTCTTTTTGTCACGTTTAATCTTATATTACGCAATCGCTGATATGACATTGAATACCTAGGCAAAGGCCTATAAACAGTATCAACTCTGTATACCTGCGTAAGATTCCGTGGCCAATAGGTCAACTGCCGAAAGGCCTGTTATAAATGATCGTCCAGACATAAAGCCACTTTGAGGTGTTTGTAATCAAATATTTGAAGCCGATTGAATGGCTGGTATTCACATATCCTACCATCGTATAGGATTTCCAAAAGTCAAATTTCTAAGAGTAAAGTACAAGTTAGTAGTTCATATAATTTGCATACATGCATCATCCACGGACTCAAGCAGTCAGGGAAAGATTCAAATACGACAACTTATCCAGACCAATCAAATTATTTCCTCTCTCGTGGTAGATGAATCCCCTCTAGCTTGCAAAATAGGCCTACACCCAGAGATAGAAAGGCCAGCACGACAGCGTAGTCAGAGAACTTATATGTTCTAAGACCATTTTGCCCCCACTATTCACAGATGCCAACTTCATATTGTTTTTAAACTAGAACTTATATCAGAAAGAAGAAACATTCATGTTTATATGGAAGACCAGTTTTGTCTCTCAGAAGACATGACACCAGTTAATGAAGTAAACTTGTGATTTTTTTTGTTCAGGCAGTAATTGCTGAGCATAACTGTATTTCCCTTTTTCAAAAGAGACTTTCATTGGCATTATTCCAACTTTCATTGTAAATCCCTTAACTCTGCATGTACGGACGGAGCCTATGTGGGGATCGGGACACTAGTATATATCTAATGCGTGTAGTTTCTTCATTCCAACCTCTTTTGGGTCAAAATTGGAACTATTGCCATTAACTTTATACAAGAACCAACTGCATAGCTACTAGAAATGCATATTTAAATGCCATTTGGTCGGAGGTCGCAATGTGCCCTTGACAGCGTAACAAATCAGATGTTCCTTCTTTGGTCTTCAGTTGCATGGTAAATAAGCAACAAATGCCTTTGGATTCTTTTCACCTTTTCATCAATCTTGAGTTTGCAATTCTTTTGCTGTCTAAGAGGATGCAAAAAAAATTGGTATATTCCGTCTGGCCTCTTCCATGTGCTTTCTTTCGCAGCAGGAATTAATATAGGGCTCCGCCCTGCTTTCTAATTGATAAACAAAAATTTGTTTAAACCAAGAGCATGCCCATTCTGCTTGTCTTCTGGCCCAGACGTACGAAGGATAGTCAGAAGTTTTCCCTGAACCCAAGGATTTCCTAATAGTCCTGTACTGTTTTCTGAATGTTCTAAAGCACCTGTTATTTCGTTCATACCAGTTTTGCTTTTATCTGGCCGCTAATTGGTAATTTCAGAATATTTATTAGTCAACATGTTTATCAATCTGTTGGTAAACATCCTTGTGATACAAACTCATGCTCTCATTCAGTTTCTTTTCCTATTTTGGTGGCGCGTCAAGGTTACTTTGTGCCTGAAATGATCGCGGATTGACAGCCGAGCAGAGGATTTCACTGTAGTTACCATGTTCCCAAAAATGATTCTAATATAGTTGCAGTTTGATAAACCAGGAAACGATGGGACTAAATTACGATTTGATGCCGACAGACATTTCCTATAGCTGCCACAAATAGCAAAGCTTTTTATTTGACGTCGTTACTCCATCTAACGAGTATATTTTTGGAAGGTTCAATACCTCCACAATGCGTATGTGTGATCTACAACAGGTAGGCTGTATGGAGGCTACATTTAATTTGTCCTTGTTTCTGTGACTGTTTGGTGAATGACAAGTACTCTTGGTCATTTTGTTTCCGTTGTGGCTATAAGTATGTGCCGACCCAGGTGTATCCCAAACCTCTACTCATTTAAGCTCTGCAGATTTTCGTTCTTTTAATTTTCCGCAGATATTTGTAGTTCATGCAGAGAGTTTTTAATTCTGCAAGCGTAGGTAGTAATAGAGAGGTCTTTATGCCGTCGTGGAAATTACAAACTATGTGAACAGAATTAAAAGCTGTCTGCACAAAGTCGCAAACTCTCTGGACACCATTTTGTGCATTAATTTTCCGGAGAGAGTTTTAAACGCTGCAGAAAATACAAAACTTTGTGCAAAGAATGCTAAACTCTGTGCCGAAATTTTATATCTCTGCAGGCTATTTAGGTAAGAAAATCTTTGGAGTAATAATGATAACAATAATAATAATAATAATAATAATAATAATAATAATAATAATAATAATAATAATAATAATAATAATAATAATAATAATAATAATAATAATAATAATAAAACAAAAACAAAACAAAACAAACTCTCTGTGCAGAAT
>OZ026627.1:56865970-56923470 GCA_964020975.1 Hermodice carunculata
TATGAAAGTTTTTTGGAATAAATATGACAAGCAGAACTGGGACCATACTTAAATGTTATCTGTATTGGCTAGATCATACTCTAGTTTATGGACATGTTTGGTCCTTATCTTTCTTAACTCTGGGCATGTGAAAAGAAAATGTTGAGGCTTTCATTACCATTGCAGCATATCTTACATATGTCATCGTTAGTTATGCACCACCTCATCAAGTCACTCTGTAAACCTAAACAACACGTTCTAGCTTTGAGTTTCAATTTTGCTCTCGTGAAATTATTCATGCTGAGTAAATATTTCTCCTGAGTTTAGGAATTCTTGAGAGATGTATAGAGTGACAGGCTGCGCTTATTATTAACATCCTGAAATAATTTTTGTTGAAATAGGCTCAGTCTTATTCTCTAATAGACTCTGGGCAAATTCGGCACATGATTATCTTTCGCACTATCCAGGCCTACCTCAGTCAAGATCTTATACATCTCCTTGACGTACGGCCAAACACGTGGCTTATTATCCACGAAATTTTGTTCCATGTTTGAAAAAACACCCTTTTATATAGACGGGGAGTATCTAATTCGTATTTTAGACGATGAAAATATTCAATTCTTTACTTGTCTAAAATTATCCGCGAAGGTAACCGTCCGAGCTCGCGGAAGGTAGCGGATAATGCCTTGCCTGAATACGTAGAATTACCCGCTTGCGAATATTGTATGTGCTTAAGAATCGAAACACTTTCTTTTGTGTTGTTTAACCACACCACGCAACCATGCGACAGCGCTGGTGATATGCCGTGCTTCCAAAGACTATTCCCAAAAGAGACTCTTTTTAAGTTTTCGTTAGAGGCGAGGATACTACACAAATAGTCTCTCAGGCGCACTGCCTTCGGCTTCAGGTTGGTCTTAACATGCCCTGTATCGGATAATGATTGGCAAAACAGAATACCTGAGTATTTATAACCCGTGCATTCTTCAATAGAGATATCCACAAGCTTCCAAACTTTAGGTTTAATATGACAGAACAAGAACAAATTTGGAAGGTAGGGACCATATTGGTCATATACTGAGTATATCCTCATGAGAGAGGTGTACCTTGTCTGACAAGGCGAAGGACACTCTGGGAGGCAAGCCAAAAGTGCAGACACATGGTGAAGAAACCCATAGCAATAATGACTAGAAAGAAAGACTGCAATGAACCATAGAGCGAGTAGTTTTCACAGAAAAACGTGAGATAGGCAGATAAATGCCAAATGCTTTTGCGTTATTTAAATGGCTGCCCAAAAACTCCCGTTCTAGACGTAATCAAAATTAATCAAAAATCCTGTATTTCTCTCTCACCAACTCACACTCAATGCAATAACCTAATTGCACCCATCTGCATGACTCATCGCCAACCCTTTGCTTACCATGGCATTCGTTAATGCACATGTTCCTTTACGTGTAGAGCACAAAAACTGTTTACCTGGGTCAAACATGACCATTTGAGACAAAAACTGTATCTTGTTTCCAGCCAGTTATAAACAAAAAAAAATAACCAAAAAAAAACCAAAGAGAGAGAGAGAAGAAACAAACAGAAAGGAAGACAAAAAGAAAACAAGAGGATTGTAGCTTCGGGATGACCTCATGTCACCTTTCCTTAAGACCGTCATCGCTGTTTATAATGTCAGTCTTTTATCATACAGTTCACAAGTCATTTTATTTTAAATGAAAAGTGACAGAATCCACATTTTCCAAGATAAATGCCAAGATGCTAGCCTAACCTACCATAGTCACTTTCCATCAAAATTAACGTCAAAGGAAAGTCCATACACACCTTTCTATTGGCGTTTAATAGCAGAATCCACATTTTCCAAGATAAATGCCAAGATGCTAGCCTAACCTACCATAGTCACTTTCTATCCAAATGAACATCAAAGGAAAGTCCATGGACACATTTCTATTGGCGTTTAATAGCAGCCACAGCCCTATAATCCACCATTGCCAAGGTATTGACCACTGTATTAATTGACCTTTCAATGTTAACATCCTCAGAAGAAACTAAATCGGTACTTTTTTATCAGTGTGAAAAGCAATCACGGGCTTAGTATCCCAAATTACCGAACTATAAGTCACTATGTCAAACGTGCTGCTATCCCTTTTGTTAAATAAAAATGTTCACAAGTATCTATTCCAGTACTAATTTTGCGTAATCCTGATAATTTGTCACGAAATTGCCGCGCCACCATGTATAAATTTGTACAGATTTGCCAAAGTTATAGTATAATTTATACTAATGCAAAAACTCCTCTTTCCGGAAAACCTATCATAATTGGTACACCAAAATATTGTACCTACATCGTTTGTTGGTATATATTAACGACGTAGTCTGTTTTACGCCGGCAGACTGTATTGAATCATTGTGGGTTACGTTGGCCCACTGTTTATCCAGGACTGCTAATGTTATCCATACTTTTCTTTAATGTGGATTACCAGCAGGGTAGTATGTTGGTTGTGCCTTCAGGCGAATACACCGATTTGCTGGTTATAGTACAGTTACATAGTTTATTATTTTGCCAATTCTAGTATTACTTGAGATGGCCAGTTGCCAGTTCAAATCTATAAGTAAACATGAACATTCACAGACATACTTATTTCATGCGCGGAACTAACTTCTGACAACTTCAAGCAAACATCATTTCTGCAATCCAACACTTACTGAATACCATAAATTCAAAGGATTTTTCAAGGACGTATGTCTCAGCTTTCAATTCACTAATCTCCACTTCTGCGGTATAAGATTGTGGGCAAGTATTTTGGTTATACGTTTCTCCCATTTTAACTTCATGGATTGTAAATTCAAAACAAGAAAACACTTTATGAACGGAAAAACGCTCGTGAGGAAAATTTACTGAACTTCGTATTCGGTGAGTTAAGATTATATAGAAGAAAAGATTTTCAAATGTTATCTCAAAGTTTATTGTCCCTGGTGAAAACTGCGTATGAAAGAATATCTAGATTAAACATTAGATATTTATATATTCCCAAGAATTATTTACTTAAAATCCAAATGTAATCTTGTATTTTAAAGACAATACCAACTCTCTCTCTCTCTCTCTCTCTCTCTCTCTCTCTCTCTCTCTCTCTCTCTCTCTCTCTCTCTCTCTCTCTCTCTCTCTCTCTCTCTCTCTCTCTCCTTCTCTCTCTCTCTATATATATATTTACATTTATATATTTAGAGAGAGAGAGAAAGAGAGAGAGAGAGAGAGAGAGAGAGAGAGAGAGAGAGAGAGAGAGAGAGAAAGATTGCCCTTGATATATTGCAAGCTAAAAAAGTAGGCCAGTATGCCTCATTGAAGAGAAGATTCCCCGCCATGAACCTTAAGTGTAGTTTGCCAAACTTTTACTGGGTTTTCTGGAAGTTTGTGGTTATGTGAGCAGTTACGTGAAAATAACTCTGTATTATATGCTGATATGATTTATTATATTGCTCACGCATATGTGAGCAGTTAAGAGAAAATAACTCTGTATCATTTCTTGACATGATTAATGATATTGCTCACACATATGTGAGCAATTACGACGAAATGACTCTGTATCATATTTTGATACGGTTTATAATACAAGCCATTATACATCACACGAGTCCACAACTCTATATGCTTCATTTGGGACTCTGCAGGTCAGTTGGACATGCATGCATACGGCTACGTAAACGCAGCAGTGCTGAACTCACATCTTTTAGCTATGTATTCGTGCGCAGCACTTAAAGATGATAAATTGTTATTGATATATTTTGTCGCATATGCTAAAGTGTGTTGTTGACTAATGCATGGAAGCACCAATGAGCTGCTTTCATATTCGTGAATAAACGCACACTGCCCAGTAACGATTGACTTTCTTTTTGGCAGCCCTCAATGGCCTTGTTTCTGGATAGAGACCAAATAGATCAAACTTGGCGATGGTTCTGTTTCAACTAAATCATTTATTTATAATTTTAGAAACATTTTAATGTCTGTCTGGGCATTGGTGTATTGCCAAGTGCGCTGCGTGTGGCTGTCTTCTGTTTACACTTCTTCGAATTATCTGAATAACAATGTTCACTGTCACCTTCTGCCACAACACGGCAGCTAACCTCCCTATTTGAAATTCTCTTTTGTCACCCTGTCTAAATAATCAATTTATTCTCCACTTATCTTTTCTTTGTAACCGAGACCTAGTGACATTACTGAATAGGACTCCAATCATAGACAAGGCTATTTAACATCCATATGGTCTGCTCTCAAACTTAACCCCCACCCAGTCTCGTAGAAAAGACAGAATCAAGAGCCTTGTCAGTCGCATTTTGCTCCTACCCAGATGGGGGTGGGTGGGGGCGGAGAATTGATGTTGATGTGACAGATCATACTTGGGGGCGGGAGGAGGGACGGGGGGTGCTCACCTTAACACTTTGATTTAAAACGTTTCTTGAATGATAAACATAAAAGAAAACACGAAGCAGACATCTGAATTGCGAACCGTTACTAGTTGGTTTCCTGGAAAATAGATTAATGAGATGGTCAATATTAATTCATAAACTGTTCAAAACTGTGACTGTTGATTAAGACAGTGTGGTGCATGAGGGAATACTGTCGAGATAGTGTTTACCGCCAAGCATTTGTCATTTTATTTTATCATCTCTTAAGGTGGATGGTTTCACCTTTTTCACAATCTGCTACATGTACCTTATTTCAACAACGTGAATGAGAAGACAGGTCGTCATCTACGTAATAGGCGATCATGACATATCCACGAGAGTGTGGTAGACAAGCGTAATGTTTCGCTGTCATTCAAGGTGGTAGACATCGGCTTATCTCCATTTCCTTTCATATAGTTTCAAAGCTTCAGTACGTTCTTTTGATAATGCTTATCATGCCCTTTGACGTGATTCGAGTCGGAGGTACATTGTGCGGATGATAACACTTTTGTTTTTGCCTCACTTGCAATAGCAGAGATTAGTCAGCCAAACTATCCAGGGAAAAGAAAAAAAAAAGAAGAGCAAACCCCGCCGTATGCTGTGCATGTGTCAGTCTACTGCAGTTTCTGAAAGACACAGAACATGCAGAATGACCCTTTGCCGGCCAAAGGTGCTCAAGAACTACTTGTACCATTCCAAATAGTTTCGATTTCGCGGGGTTATTTCAAATGACAGTTATTTTTTTTTTTCTTATTCTTTTTTTAACACAAAGACTCTTCTATACTTTATGTAGAATGCGTACAATTATCCGTATTGTCCATATGTATATATATATATATATCTTTATTTGTGCAAAAAAGTACAATATGTCTAGATTAGAAAAATATTAGTTGAACGTCGGGCTTCAGGTCAGCTTATAACAGAACGATGATGAGTTCAAAAAGTCTATTGAGGTAAATATATGTGATCGTTTTGTACACAGTGCAACTATTAGTGTATATCTTGCAGCTCCTGACAAAAAGAGAATAGTAGAGTCCTCTCGGTCTCTTGTATTGATTAGACCACGGTAATATTTCAGTGTATATATAATATCATTTTTAAATAGAAATACCTGGGTCTCACTTTGGATGGGGCTTGTAAAGCCGAAAGTGTCCAGAATGTAGATGTTCTGTTTATGAATTCCAAATACATAACAAGTAAGATTTACAGAATTGCCGATTTGGGATCTGCTTCCTTGAATATCTAGCTTACCAAATAATTGTACATGCTTAATGACACATCCATTGGTTTCTACATTTAAGAGTTCCGAGGACGAATATAGTCGTATTGAAGCTCATCACGGACACTGATGTTTTCATAGTGCTCTGTGGTACCTCTGAATGATTTTAGCTTATGCTCCTTCAACACCTTGTATGGCTTGCAGTTTGAATTTTGTGCACTTAATATCTCGTGCCATAATGATTAATGATTAATGGGATTAATGACACCGAAACAAGTCTTGCGCTGGTTCCCCGCTGATGACCCGAATTTCTGAAGGCTAATAATGCCTGAAACTTTCTTCTAAATTTCACTTTTTATGAATATGATTTGTTCCTTTTATAAATCAATTTGCTATTATGATTTCGAACAATACAGTTTTTGAGTGAATGGCACGGAATAGGACTTTGCTCTTAGAATATCGGACTTGATAGTGTTCAAACGGTGCATGGGCTTACAAAATTAGGTTTTGTTAAGTTTCTCTTTGTATTGAATAGTTTAGATTCAGTCACTTCATTCACTGCGTTATATATTCGTTTATGCCTTAAATTAGCATTATTTTCTTTATTATTTTGCTGTAGATTTTATTTTGACATTTAATTTAGTTTTGTATTTGCTTCCTTATGATTTCGATGTAGTATTTACATGTATTTTATTTTCTCCACTCGCGGATGATGATGATGATGATGATGATGATGATGATGATGATGATGATGATGATGATGATGATGATGATGATGATGATGATGATGATGATGATTATTAGAACGATGATGAGAAAGATAACAATAGCTTTCCAGGTTGTGTTTATCTTTTAAGCATTTTTCGTTGCCGCTTTGTTTGTTGGTCATTTGATGTAATGTGCACCGTTTAAATCAATCAGATTTACGGTGCATATAAACAAAATGCAACTGTGGTGGTAAAGGCAAATAATACAGCACTGTGTTCCTTTGTCAATCACAGTTGTTCACGTAGGGATACTCGTGCCACATGTGCATTAGATTTAATTCTGTAGACGCTGTCTTCCTTGCCTACCTACACATAAAGCGTATATTTGTTCCATAGCTCCACTCGTTCTCTCGCGTCTTGTTTCTGACTGAGTACTAGGTTTCTTCCATAGATCGCTTTCGAAACAAATGTTACATTCATGACTCAAGAAAATTAAGTGACGAAACAGCTTGAATTGGAAAGTGTTAAAAATCCAGAATATTTGGCCATTATCCTGGTCAACATGTAGTCTGTCCCCCCCCCCCCCCCGTTCCCTTCTCTTCCCTCCTGTTTGCTGCTGCTACCTATCGCCACTTTGACATTAGTTCTAAAAATTACTTAAAAGAGAAATTCATCAGGATTTAACATTAGACGTAACCGTTATCCTTTCCTTGAAAAACAAATTATATGTCGTTCTTGCAAAAGTTACTTTTATTTTTTGGAAGTCATTTTAGTCAATACCAGCGTACATGCAAATTTGTCATCCTCAATTTGGCGATCGTAACGAAGAGATAAACATATAGAAACATACTGTTCTATTTGATAAGCGACAAAATTCAAACCGACTTGTTGACTTAGCCCTTCTTGATAATGCACACTGTACAACGTAGGAAGAGGTTAATAAGCTAACGTGGCTATCAAGATATGGTAATGCAACGGGACATTGGGGTCATATTACATATCACTCGCAATCAGATCTGCTCAAGGCAAATTTGGTGCCGCACAACCAGGAGCAGCCTCTTTTATCCAATTACCACTCTCTTCACAACATGTATCGGCACATTACGTGACAAAGTTAATACTGTTGTTTTCCTCATAAATGTTTGATTGAGCATTGACCGATGCGCTAAACTGCTGCCTCAGTTGCTCTCTTACCTAAAAGATATTATCCATATTTAACAATGTCAGGAGAGGTAACAAATCAATACACGTATTGTGAGCATACGTAAATAATTGTAATGCTTTTGTATCAGGATATTACTGCATAGGGATCACCCAGTACAACAGTCGTCTTTTGTCCATCCTTTAGAGTGTAAAGCCAGACAGAGGCACCAATTCTTTGAAATTTGACTTAGACGCGAATGGCTGTTTGTTTGTTTGTTTCGGTTGTCTGTTTTGAAGGTACATTTTTAGCTAATAATATAAAAAATAAACACAATATGAGTGAAGCTATTCAAAAAATTGGTACAAAACATGCTTTGTGACGCCAGGCAACCTAATGCGAAGGTATACGCTATTTCAATAGGCACATTGGTCAAGCATACATACAGCCTTTCTCCACAATCAGTTAAAAAGTTTGAAGATTTTGATGAATTTACGCAGAAATTAGATAAATCCAAGTCAAATTGTACTGAAATGTTTAGTTTTGGAGACAGTCGAATAGGAATTATTCATGCTAGACTGAGAATGGACTGTTGCTGGCTGAACAAAGAACTGTACATGATGAATCTAATTGAATCACCACTTTGTCCCCCGTGGTACCAATGCAACAAATACCTTACGGTGCGAAATGAACTCCAAACTAAAATAATGCCCCCCTGCAGACTTCAATATAGAAACGTTACTTCACGGATTATCAACAAAAATAATTCTGGAAAATGGGATATAGTCCAAGCATTTCACAAATATATCAGAACCACGGGAAGATACAATGTTTAGCTGGCCTAGCATCGGGTTACAACTTTGCCATCATAATTAACTACAAAAGTAGACACAAGGTAAAAACTCTACAGCGATGAGTCATCTTTATTTGTGCTATTGCTATCTCCAACTTTATGTTCATGTAGTTATTTGATTAATGCCCACGCATCTCCTTGTTCTCGCCCCTTCCCCATCATTCTTACGTCCTGTGCGTTCTCTATGTGTTATCTAGATGTTGTCAACTCTTTGTTGTATTGTCAATTCATGTGCAAGAGGCTTTCATATACATGTAAGCGTGTTGGCTACTTGTTTTTGCAAATGAAATATATTTTAAAGCAAGTGTACATTTGTGTGCTACTTATAAACGTATCTTTAAAAACTCTGTCACTATAGGATACAAAAAAGCAAAAACAAATTTTTAAAGATCAAATCAAAAACAAAACAAAAGGAAGAAAAAAAAAAACAATAGCAGCATCAATTAATATCAAGCGTATTAGGAAGATCGTGTGGGTAACGAAGCAAACAATCCACCAAAACAACATTTTCGATTCAAGATTGTCTTCGGACATGATGATAATAATAATAATAATAATAATGATAATAGTAATAATAATAATAATAATAATAATAATAATAATAATAATAATAATAATAATAATAATAATAATAATAATAATAATAATAATAATAATAATAATAATAATAATAATAATAATAATAATAATAATAATTTGTTGGAAAACTACCCCTTTACACCGGGGGAACCACCGGGGCAGGGTAAACCCGTGGTGCGTCCAGATAAAACTTACATTGATGAAATGGACAAGACTCACACTCCTTGTCACCGTAGTATGCCCACAAGGGCTCACAACATGGACTAAAAGTACAAATCTACGAAAAGAAGTTCATTATATTATATTACCAGTACATTGCCCAAAGGACACTGCTTCATAAATTTAATAAGAGGGGAGAGGAGGTTAGAATAGCCTATGATACGGCGTCATTGCTTTAGCAGTGTGCCTCGGTAGGACCAGGCTCTTTTCAGAAAGATCTTACATACCTTGTCAAACTTTTCATTCGAAAGAAAAATGATAGTTTTTATACGTAAAGATGAACTCATACAATAATGCCATGTCGGACAATCTTTTGAGCCAAGCTGACTTTCCAACTGCCAAAAAGTCTTTACTGATCTCGTTTAGCACTAGGCACATGATGAGAAGGTGGGCAATATCTTCTTGACCACAGTTACATAGTTTACACATTCCGTCCGATAGACCCCAGCGTGCCTGGTCAGCCTGAGTTCCCAAGCAGCATGTACGAGCCTTGAACTTTAATCTGGCCCCTACAAAATCGGATATGTCGTATAAATAATTTTCCGAAAAAGACCATGTTTTAAATTCTTTATAGTATGGAAGTGAAGCTTTAGCATCTAGGTTTTCCCGTAAAGTGTTTTTATATGAGTCTAAGCTTAAGCGATAGAATAAGTCTGGTAGATTGGTTTAAGTTCCAAACACCCCGTGATCCAAATCAACCCCTGTCAATATATATTTTCGATTTCCTTAAAATAGCACCATGTGTTTAATCCGCTGTTTCTATGATTTATTTCCATGTCATCAAAAATTCTTTTACATAGTCTGGATTGAGGAATTTGGCACTTCATCCGGCTGAAATAGTTTATCCTGTGTCTATTTAAAATGATATTACACGGCAGCCATCCGAGTTCTCCTAAAGTGGCTGAAATAGCAGGGGTGGACTTCACCCGTAGAAGCGCCCGTGCTACCGAGTATTGCATTGATAGTATGGCAGAGACATTTTGTTTAGTATTACACAGCCAGACCGGACAACCATGTGACAAAGAGGGCAATATGACATTTTTTCCACAGGCTTTCACCGAATGATATTCTATTAACATTATCGTAAGATGCCAGGATGCTGCACATGTAGCCGACAAGACGTGAAACCTCTGGCTTTAAGTACTTATTGATATGATTTGTATCCTTAAGTAATTTACAAAATTGAATCCCAAGATACTTGTATGAAAAGCATTCATCCAATAAAATGTCACCTAAAATCCATTTCCGGCTTAGATTAGTCCTTTTGCCAATTACCATTATTTTAGACTTTTTACCATTAAAGGTCAAACCCCATTTGGAAGCAAATTTACTAGCAACATTAAGCATCCTGTTCAACTGATCCTGGCTCTCGGCCAGTAAAACAGTGTCATCTGCATACAGTAGGGCTGGTACTAATGTGTACATTCTTTCAGTCATGTTAATCGGAAGAAAATATAGATACGTTGAACAAGCAATACATGCGATATGCCATAAAATTAAAGATAATTTTATCCAAAGCTTCGTCAGCTATTTTATACCACAATAAAAAGTAGAAGAGTGAAAGTTTGAAGATGAAGGTGATAATATATAGGCTTATAATATATATTATGATATTGTAACACAATTTTCGAGCAAAAAAACAAAACCACCGTAAAAGTGGTGAGAAAAATTATATATGGCAAAATTACTGAGCCATTATACAAAAGGGCCAGGGTAAATGTGCTGTTTTCCCCTGTGCAGGGATAAATGCTTGCATCAAAAGCAGCAATTACCAGGCATATATTTTCGATTGTTTGTGATCCACTGATGATGTGGGCAATAGGGCATATTGCCGGTAGGTGGCACTACGGGTAACTTCCATGTGGTATCCACATATTGCGGATGGGGACACTTGCACAATGAAACTGCACAGATAAAACATACACAATTTGGCTGCTCCAAGCACGCATATGTAGATAACAATGTCCAGCAATGACATTGAATAGGTCACATTATTGGGCCGAGCGAAAACCTTTTCTCGGCGCACCATGGCCGCTAAGTTCCCAGATAACGCCGAAGAACGCTGCTAATTATTGGCATGCTATCCTGGGAAGTTTTCCATTAAAATGCCCGTTGAAAATATTCTGACGTAGCCAATGCATTAGCGTCCAATGATTTGTTTTGAACAAAGTTCCAAATGCGCGAGTACCTCACTTGGTGTCAATTGTGATAGACTTAAAAAACGCAGAGATTTTATATAATTTTCGACTTAATAATAATAATAATAATAATAATAATAATAATAATAATAATAATAATAATAATAATAATAATAATAATAATAATAATAATAATAATAATAATGATAATTTGTAAAAACACATTACTATACTGTTTTTTCACAAAGATATGTATCAACTATTCTAGAGTCAATGTATTAAAACAAAAACAAAAACAAAAAACAAACAAACAAAAACAAAACAAACCAAAAAAAAAACAACAAACAAACAGACAAAAAAAAACTTGTATTCAGTGTGGAGTTTCAGTATTTTCTCACAAACAATTTTTTTCTCCTGAAAAAAACATATATGTGGGGAACCACTATATAATATTTAGTGTGGAAGATAGGTGGCACTAAACATTATTTAAGCAAAATACCATATGTAGTAATATTTTATATATTTAAGTAACTGTGAGTACAAATAACGACAAGTACATGACATAGAAACAAAAACCCGAGTTTTCAGATTTGGTATTCAAATATTGAATTAGTAAAAATGCATTTTTGCTAAATATATAATTGAATTCTATTTTGTGTGATTACTTTCGTCATACACTCCTACTATCGCTCTGTTGGTTCGCATCGGTTACATCGCCTGTAGTTTGTTTTTAATTCAAATTAAATAATATGGATGTAGGGCCAACATAGTAGTAGCGAGCAGAGCATGTATTTTTTCATTCCAAAAACCTCGACGTCATGATCTATGTGCAAAAAATCACCCCAGATAGCTTTCTGACACGATGATTGGCATTCTAAAACTTCTGCCATGCGCAGTTGTTACCAGGCCAACCGGAAGTTTTAAATTCAATGGAAGAAAAATGTTAATAATCTGGAAAAGTTGTGACCTCGGGTGAACAAAAATTCACCCAAATAATGTTTAATCTGGGGAAACTAGAGATGCAAAATACAGCGAATAGGAAAACTGAATATGAATCAACGATCCACGTGAATGGGTTCCCGAACACTGCGCTGAAGAGCTACTGAATGTTGATAATGATGATAATTTGAATGTGACCAGGTTTTCCAATTTGTACAGACTGTATATTTGGATTAAAATAAATAAGTGTACTCGCTTGCTACCAATTTTCATTGTGGCATTAGCTGTTTAATGTACTTGGTAAAACCCTCTTCATTTTAGATTTTTTAAAAAATCATTGCAAATATGGGAAGTTCCTTTGTTCCAAAGACGTAACAGCATAGTTTGAACCTTGAAATTTATGAAAACTGCAGGTTCACAATTAGGTTTAAAAAATATCTGATTGGACATACGGGACTGATTAGGTCACATCTAACAGTATATATATATATATATATATATATATATATATATATGGTATCCTGCTATATGGTATCCTGTGCGAGTCCATATACTTCATATCGCCAACAAATTATAGTATAATTTATTAATCTCATGTTTGTGTCGATTCAGTTCAAATAACACCATGGTAAATCTATCTAGCGACTCGAAGACAACGTAGGCCTAGCAGACGCTGCGTTTTGAACTAGGCCTACTTCATTTCCGGTCTAGTTATAGAACTCTTTCGGTTATAGGTACTTCCGGAAGAGTTCTATAACATTGTGCATATAGCACCCATCCTGTGTTTTGCCAAGGCCTAGCTGATATGGCGTATATCAAAGTCTGTTATGGTACTGAAATCGACCCAAACATAAGATATATATATATATATATATATATATATATATATATATATATATGCCTAAATGCACATTTACTCAAAATTGACAGTATTTTCTTAAATGTCACAAACCTGACACATTAAGTTGATACATTGACTCAGAGTTGGCAGTTAAATAGAGCTTAATTGTTTGGGGGGTAGGTGTCATCACAGAGTTTGTTTTACATTTCTGGTGCAGGATGTCCATTGTTACAGTCCTTGTTGGGATTTCCCTTGGTTTGTACAGGTGGTCTAGTTGCAACTGTTTATTTTACTATCACTGGGACTGAATATAAGGCCCCAGCTTGTTTCCACTTCAGTTATACACTGGCGGGTGGTTTAACTGGGATAAACTGTCCAGCCAGAAAGGGTACATATTGGTTCAGGGGTAAGTCAAATTGTTCTTATCAGAACCTGTACTATACAAATTTAGTAATTATGGTTTGTTTGACAGGGGTTCTTCTTTCATAACGAAGCTCTGCATTTATAAGCAAAACTTCACGTATTTAGCTAATTCATCATTTGCCACGTTCCCATTTATTCTTTATTATGTGGGTTGTCTTTGCTGAATATTTAGCTTAGACAAGGAGCCGCTACTCAGAGAGACATGTACGGGTAAAAGGCTCCGAAACATGTTGAGTAGTTACCCGCTGAAGACCCTTTAATTTATTTGGGCTGATACAGCCTATGTCAAAATTTTACAGAGGAACGTGTGCAATTTAGACAATAGTAATTCCATATGTATACAGGTTAGACAGGGACAGGTTAGCTTATGGAGAGTAAAGAGTTCGAACTGCGGAATAGGATATTGACTACTAGGAAGTGGTTCTGGGCAAAAAGACACAAATACAATATATATATATATATATATATATATATATATATATATATATATATATATATATATATATATATATATATATATATATATATATATATATATACCTGTGTGTGTGTGTGTGTGTGTGTGTGTGTGGCGATTACTTGTCTGTTTTGTTTTGTTTTGTTTTGTTTTTCTTTTTTCTGTGCTTTTTTAATGGTGGGCCCTGGAAACAACTTCAATCACATTATCAGCATATGGGTGAAGTTCATAGTCTATGCTGATCAGGGCTTCACAAAAGTGTGTAGTTCGTGGTCTCTGAGCCACGAGATAATCCGGCAATGACTTGTGTTGAACATAAGACTGTAGTTTGCGTTCACTTTTGACAACACAGATGTAGATCGCGCTCTAGACTGACTGCAACAAAGACGTTTGTGGTTTGTCTGGGCGAAGAAAATGTTGATCGTGGTATTGTATTTGTGGCCCAAAAGATAAAGTTGGCGGTCTACACCAGGAAGATGTAGGTCGTGGTCTGTGAAGACCACAACGATGCCATTCCTAGTTTGTGTTAACCCTAGGGACGTAGTTCCTTTTTCACTGTTCTCCTCAGATGTGCAGTTTGTATTTCCTGTTAACCTCATGGCTGCAGGTCGCCGTCGCACCAGTGGTTGGGTTATTTTGTATTCGTCACAGGTGACTGAAGCGAAACACTTGAGGGTCTCATCTCAGATATCATATTTTGACCCTAAGGATATAGTATATATTTCATTTTGACCATAAAGATGTAGTTGATATTCTATATTGACCACAATGATGTAGTTGTTTTTTTTTTTTTTCTGCATTGATCACAAGGATGTAGTCCGTATTATGTCTTATCAATAGTGTGTAACTCGTAACGTGTTAAGCTGGGGGGCGCAGTTCATTGTATGCCAGCCATAGTGACTAGTTCGTATGTTGCGTTAATCTTCGGGGTGCAGTTTGTATTTTTTTTTCTGAACCAGCGGGTTCAGTTTATTTTAAATATGAGGGTGGACGTCATATTTTGTGCTGCTTTCATTGTGGTTTAATCATAGCGTATAGTTCGTGTTCTTGCTGCACATGGGGTGTAGTTGGCCGTCGTTGCTGTGAATACGCTGATATTAGAGGCAGCACAGGCAACGGAAGCCAATAACCTAAGAATTTGATCTCATATGAAGCAATTTGCATCAACAATCCCTTCTTTGGGTACAATATAATTACACGTTAGGCATTTTTGCTTCCCGTGGGATGCGGGAGACCAACAATGCATTAAGGTGTTCTTCGAGCCCTACTTTCATACTTTACCGTTGCCTTTGGCGTTTGGCTCTGCGTCCTTTTGTCGAGTGACTTCAGACTGTCTGGATTGCCTCAGCAACCACCTATCTAATTAATAGTATTCGTTTCAACGCACCTTGTTGATTCTTTTAACGTGGAAGATCTTTTCATTAGTTTTTGTCAGAGCCTCTTATTTCACTCCGGTGAAGTTGGTACCCAATATTGCATTCCTTGCAATTCAGCAAGCAGATAAAGCCAGTGTTTGTCAAGTTGGTGACGTCAAACTTGTTTTAACCAAGCTTATAAATGAGCACTGATCCAATTATTGCCGCATATGAAATATGGAGTATTAATTAGTTTCCATACCGTTATGTTGGAAACTGTAACATTTACACGACAATGCTTCTGTTTCAGTAGGTGCATTTCAGACTTAGTAATGACGAAATTGGTCCAGGCATAATATGCAATGGTAACATTTCATACCTTGGAGGTAGTTGTACGACTATTTATACAGAGAAAGTTTTATAATTGTTCAGTATTTCAATTTGAGCATCTTACAGTTTTTAGAATTTACAGAACACTCAGTATGTAATTATGAAATGATGCAAAGTTAATATACCTCTGTACTTCTATCTATCTATCTATCTATCTATCTATCTATCTATCTATCTATCTATCTATCTATCTATCTATCTATCTATCTATCTATCTATCTATCGATCTATCTATCGATCTATCTATCGATCTATCTATCGATCGATCTATCTATATATCTGTGTCTGTCTGTCTGCCTGCCTGCCTGTCTGTCTATCTATCTATATATCTATCTATCTATGTATCTATCTATATATCTATCTATTTTAGGTGGGGTTGACCTTTTTGTTTCGCTTTATGCCATGTTTAGTTTTCGTTTTATTGTGGGGTCATCTGCCCATTCTGTTGCAAGTATTAAAAGCATGGTCAAATCATCTATTATGATTTTTTTATGCACTCTGAATGATTTGTTTTAGTACCATCAGTAAGTGTCCCATTAACCAGTGTTAGATCATCTAAATGCGTTTCTACCTCACCACCCATTTTATTATATTCTTGCTGTTAAATTGCAGGACCTTGAAAATTGTGATAGACGCATAACCGGATGGAACCAATCGCTAAACGAGTCAACCGAAAGGGCAATCTGTAGTTTTGGACAATCTACTAATTTACAAAACCAATAATGATGGCAAAAACAGCACAGCCATCATAAATATTTGTCTTGTAAAGAAAAAGTCTTCAGACCCTGTGTGATAACCCCATCATATGACAGGTTTTGTGTCCTGATGCCGCTACGTGTACCCCTGAGAACAAGTAGAGCACTGTCTTGTTTCAAACTCCCAGGTTCGACACAAAACGAGGGCTGAACCATAATTTGTGGCAGCTGCACGCTGAAATTAACATCGTTCAACCCTTTCGCACAGTCATGTGGTCAGCGTGGGTTGTCACATTTGTCTTCTACGTTAAACGCCTCAACTGGTGAGCTCAGTTTGCACTTGTCAGCACTCGGGCGTTGAAAGCTGACCTGCGACCACAAAATAGCTTGTGCCACACAGGACCAATACCGTTTCTTCATTTTCAGCAGGACAGAGATTGCTCACAACCCAAAATAAATTTACAGGGATTTACGAGCAGTCCAGGGCGAGTTTTTACTCATGTCCCGCAGCAGCACGGCGGTCTTTTGACCATAAAGCTTGTGGCAACGGGTTATGGACACGCCTCGTAGTGGATGGCCAAGTGAGGTCATAAACGAGTGTTCTCTCGCTCTTCTCTCTTGAATTTAATACGGGATGATGTCCGTATAAATATACCTGATGTAAGCAAGTATAGTAACCTGTCACACGGTATGGTAGACTGAAAACTTGTGGATCATCTTAAGCATAAAAAGATAAGAGCTCAAGGGGTAATCTGTTTTCTGACTGATGAGCAAATATCCAAACTGGGTCATATCGATCAAGCAATGTTCCAGAAATCTGGCCTCACAATTAAAATGAGACTAGCAGGTGTTATAACAGCAAATGATTTTTTCAAAGTTTCCTGTCCATCAATTCTCAAATCTAAAATAAAAAGTCATACATAGTCTTGGTCGGAGGAGATGCGCATCCGTCAGGCTCCATTTCTCCCTATGACGTGGACATTTATAATATTTTTCTTCAAAAACCAAGGACCGGTGGCGGTCGACGTGATGCCTGGGGATCAGATGATAAAAACATGTGGTTGGAGGCAAAGAGAAAAGACCCAAGATGGGGACAAGAAGGACCTTGCTTTTTGCATGACCATGCGAGCTCCCCCACCCCACCCCACCCCGACCCACCCACCCATGATACAAAGGCTATGGAACCGTAACTGAGACAGAGCGGCATCACAGCTCTTGACCACCCACCCTACTCACCAAACGTAGCAACCCTAGGCTTTTGGTTGTTTCCAGCAATCAAAGAAAGATTGTTATTCTAATGTTTGGCAGGGTGAAAGACCTGGAAAAAGCAATAAATTTACAGCGGTGAAGTATGCCTTCTTTCGAGTGCAACCACTCTCTTGAGATATGGATACAGAAGCAGCAACGCTGCATCAAAGTTGGAGGGGACTAGATGGAAGGTCACTGTGAATAATCTATCCTTTTAAGCATGGCAGGTTTTAAACTGTGAGGCAGGAACCATAACTTTTGGTTCCCTCCTCGTAAATCTCTGCTTGTTGCTCGGTATCCTCCGGGGAAGGTATTTATTAGCACTAACTATGCATGCTGTTGGCAAACTCCACAGCTTTCTCTCCCTCTCTGTGGGAGCATTGCACCCAAAACGCGCCCAGAAATGCTGCTAAGCTTGATATTTTCTATGTCTTAATCTGCGGTAATTTTAGAAAAACGTCTTTGCGCGAAGAAGTTCAATATGGATGTATTATCATTCAACGGGACGTAGTGTTTGTCTTGATTAGTTTTGAAAGAGTCTGCTCATTGTAGTGCGTGCTGGCTCTGCCCCTTCAACGGTATCTTTGCCAAGCTTTACCGGGCACTGCGTCATTTGGCCTATCACATTGTGCGTGACAGGCCATTTAAACAAAAAATAATATGAAGTCATCTTCCACATCCCTGATCAACTTATACATAATGTATAACTCTGATGCACAGTTGGAACGAAAAGTTGATTCATCCCACATTTTTTTTTTCAATCACGAACACATGTACGCCTACACCAAATACCGCTCATGACCAGGTACCTGACCTCTGAAGCCTATTCCAAAATGGAGTGCGGCCAACACCCTGTGAATAGTTATAATTAACCACAAGGCAACGGCCCTCAGAAATGCTAGTCTGCATGCACAACAGACGTGTACAGCTATGGCATGCGCCAAAACGCCCCACGTAGAAATGGAACTCACGCACCGGGATCAGTTTTTTGTTGTACTTTTGGAACAGTCTACATTGGTGTCATTAGTTATTTGGAATTATGCCCACGTGTGTTCGACGAAATCAGTTGATCGTACTTTATACTGAATTCATAATTGGTCTTCAAATTATTCATTTTAGAGTGTGTGTCTTTCTTTAAGCACACTCACTTGTATTTTTCAAACTGTCTTTAACAACTAAATATCGAAAGACTATTACCCAAAAAGCAGAAGCATAACAACCACAATCACGAAACGAAACTGGAATGTGGATCAAATGATGCATGAACTTAAATAAAACATCTATCCCAACAACAGGTAATGGGAAGGAGTAGGAGTTTTAACATGTATTTTATTGGGCCTCAACAGCATGTTTTGTTTAATCAGTGCCGAGATTGTTTCGTGTAATAATATGGAAAGGTGTCACTGAAGTATTCCGTTTATAATTTGTAATGCTGGCATCAGTTTTTGTTTCATGCTTTATTCTGTCTGTCTGTCTGTCTGTCTGTCTGTCTGTCTCTCTCTCTCTCTCTCTCTCTCTCTCTCTCTCTCTCTCTCTCTCTCCTTTTTACCTTCAAATATAAGGAGCAGGCACGGGTTGTCCGCATTTACAACTTTAAACCATAAAAGCGCATGCGTGTAATTGAAATCTACATGGAACAGTCTTTTGCACCAGAACCGCTAAGTACATCATTTTTTTCCATGTCGCTTGAAAATATCATTAAACATGTTTCTAATTGCGTAATTTGTTACACTAGGGCACGTATCAATACATCTTTCAATGTTAAGAACACTTTGGTAAAAAGCTGAATCAGAATACACCAATTATGCATTTCACCCATTCCAAGATCCAATCAAAATATTTAAGAACATATAAACGCGTCGCAGCTTAGTTTTATACCAGTCTTAATTATGACGGTCGCAATGTACGCTTACGATGTTATTTCTATTCATTTATTGGTTTAATCCCAGACAGCATCTTGCAGGCATAATATTAATGTTTCGTCATTTTACTTCCAATGTTTGAATGGCATAACCAAACCTGCCTGTTGTCTTCAAAGTAATGCATGTTGGGTCTTAATTAGGTTTTCATGCCATTACGAAGAAGGATTTGCTCGCCCGACTACACATTACTTTAGATGTATTTAATTACATCGTCCACGAACTTTTTTCTACTTTGCGTGTATTTTCATTATGTTTTGAAGCTTGAATGGGAGGCGTTATGTCATTGTAGCGGGTGGTTATCTTTTGCGTGACTTAAGCATTCGCAATTATGTTTTGTGCGCTAACACATGGAAAACATATTTTAGCAAATTAACCTTTCTTAAGACATCACATTCAACTTTGGATGTGTATTACTTTGATCTCCTCCCCTTTCCTTTTCATTATTACCACTCCCATACCAGAGTGTAGGACCATATACGTTTTCCATTCGTTCACTTCTTGTATTATTCGAATTTACATGATTTCCATAAAGAACATGCATATGTAGCGTCCATGTTTTTTTTGGTTTTTTTTTTTTTTTTTGTTTTTGTTTTTGTGATCCGAGGTGACAAGATTACATTTGCGCTAAAGAGCGTGTACCTTACCATTATATGAATGTTTTTTTTTTTTTTTTTTTTTTTTACATTTTTCTCAATATGAGCACATGTATGCATACACCACACGCAATAGAAAGAAATGAATGGAATATATGATGACTAAGTGAATGGGTAAAAATGTAAATGGATTAATGAATGAATGACAAAGGAAGGAAGAAGGAAGAATGGTGGTCGAAACGAAGGAGTAAACCGATGAACAAACAAACACATGAAACAATGCTAACTTGTAAAAAAAAATATAAACAAGACAAAGAAGTCGACTGGGATTGATTTCGCATTTTTATTGACAATATGTGGACTTGAAAGTCTCGTTTTATATTTATTAAAGACCGATTCGCAAACAACAAAAAGCTATATACATAGAAAGCATTATAATTAGGACTTTAGCTTACAAAAAATAATGTACATAACATTTTTGTCGAATAGAAAATATGACGGACAATTAAAAAGCATAGATTGAATGATGAACGAGTGAAAGAACATAAATAATTGTATACATGAATAAATGAATAATTAAGTAAACAAACAAATAAATACATAAATAAATAAATAAGTAAACAAGTAAATAAATGAATATAACTAAGAGCTATAAATGAAAAGCTCATAACATATCGGTGTACTCATATATAGCAATTTGGAATAAAGCAACCTGCAAGATTATTTTCAAGAATAAAAATGTTAACAAAACTTAACAATTCCATGGAGACTGTGAGCGTGGAACGTATCCCGAATTGTATGTGTGAGACAATAATTTCTGGTAAGTCATATCTTAGACAATTTTTCAGCAAAGGTATGACAAAATCTATACACAAATATATTTTCAGAACGCCTGGTACTATAGATCTGAATAGAGCATTAAAATGTAAAGCTAAATTTTTAATATACATGGGAAGCATGGGATAAAAAATTACTGAAACAAACCATTAGCATCGCTCATATTTGGCTAGTGTATTTGTGTGGGTTATATTTTCTTCAAGATATTTTTCTAATAAATGTATTTAACAATTGTATCGCCACACCAAAATACTGTAACTTATATTGGATAGCATAATGTGATTACATTTTTAAGTTTTGGACCAATAAGTAATATTTGTTCCATAGACGTTAAGATCTTAATGCTGATTTTTAAAAAAATCATCATCATCATCATCATCATCATCATCATCATCATCATCATCATCATCATCATCATCATCATCATCATCATCATCATCATCATCATCATCATCATCACCATCACCATCATCATCATCATCATCATCATCATCATCATCATCATCATCATCATCACCACCCCAACCATCAGTAGTAGTAGTAGTTCTCCTCCTTTATCTATCTATCTATATATATATATATATATATATATATATATATATATATATATATATATACATACATATTTTATGTTGTATCTAAGGAATTCTGAATTCCTTGTAGGGTTGGTGCAAAATTTTAAATTTTGCTCTGTGTGTTTGGAGGAACAACTTGTTTATACTATAATTATCATGGTATATTAATATACTATGATAATTATTATAATTATTATCGTTCACATTTTCTTTGATGTTTTTTTTAGACTGGCGGATCAGGAGGAGTCATCAGCATATATAATTAGTTCAAAACTTGAACTGGCGCAAGCCATATCTTTTGCGAATATAAGAAATAACAAAGGGGTTAGTATCGAGTACTGTGGGACTGAGGCTGTTATGAATAGTAAAACTGAAATACCTTAATCATATTCAACGCATTGTTCACGGTTTTAAAAACCTTCAAATGTCTTCAGTGACGTACCTTTCATGCCGTACTTTTCCAATTTATTCAGTAAAATTTGGTGCTTTAGGGTGTCAAAAGCTTCAGATACATCTAGTAACACATACATGGGAAGCTTTCCTTCCTACGTTTTTTTTTTTTTTCGTAATATTTTTTTTAAAAATTAGTTCAACCGATGCCAGGTCTACAGAGTGATGTTTGTGAGACCCATATTGGTTGTTATCAAATAGTTTCTGTGTGCTTAGATAGTCATACAGTTGGTTGTATATTACCTTTTGGAAAAAATCTTGCGGCAAAAAGCAATTCTGATATACATATACATACATATATATATATATATATATATATATATATATATATATATATATATATATATATCCAGATTCGTACGCAGCTGGTACACGTAGGACATCAAGTACAACAAAAAGAATGATTGTTCAAGTAAACAGTACAAAAAAAAAAGGTAGAAATATCAGTCCGTAATTATGCATCCAATAAAAAATATCTAGTTTGTACATGGTGTCTATGCCACATAATAACAATTTGCTCCCTTGTAAATATGTTTGGGGGTCATCAATCACGTGTCTGACAAAGGTCGCAGATCAGCTCGGCGGTAACGTCAATTTCGATGTCCTCTAAAACACTACGTGACTATTTGCTTCAGGCATTGGGCATACGTTGCAGGTAAATTATTCTTATTTATGTTATACTCACAAGAAATCACGTTTAGGGAGGGACAGATATTTGAACAGCTTCCACATTTGACAAGTAGACCACAAGTATACTCTGTAATGGGTTGACACTGGTTCAAACTATATGATATAATTTGATGAAACACCATTGAAAATGGGTCTCAGCAGGTAAATCTTCACATACATAAAACAGTAGATTGCTGTGACTCCTGAATGGATACATCTTCTACATATGAATTGCATAGCTTTTGGCCAGGCTCTGAAGAACTATTCCACATTTTTTTCTGACAGAAGTAGCACAGCTAGCATAAAAGGATGCAGTAAGTTTTAAAAAGTTGATGTCTGAACTCCAGAAATGCTTTGGTGAATTGTGCTATAATCATATTGACCTCTGTATGAAAGTTGTGACTTGAATGTTGGATATTTTTGGGAACAACAAAATAACCTTAATATTTACACTGATTTGCTTTCGTTAAAGCTGTTCCATCATTGTATAAATTGACATTTTTTGTGATTTTCGCCTTGATCAACATGTTCTGCCTTCTTCCAGTCGAACGTTAAACGACATTCTTTTGCAATTTCATCACAAACTTTCCACATTTTAGGCATACTTAATTCTGTCGGAGCAAGTAATTCCTGATCATCCGCATATTACAGAGCACCTGTAAATAAATGTCCAACATGACTTCCGTAGTAAATGAATGGTAAATAAGTGGACGTTCTTTTTTTATAAACAAGGGATAATTTTGCGTTTTTGGTATAAAAAGAAAAAAATACTTTCTAATGTTTGGTTTATAATAATTACCCACAAGTTTTGCTACGATGTCTTTGATACATTTCAATAGTTTGTCCATATACCGCTACCCCTTGATTTGTTGGTTGTATTTAATAGTTCTGCATTATATTTAAAACATAACTGTCTTACCATAATTCCCGATGTTGACGTAACGATGTTTTGCTAATTTTACAAAATACGTTGTCAATTAATGTGTCTTTTGTGCTTGGAAATATTGTTGAAAATTTTGTTTTGAATAACTAAAGAGGTTAAACGCCGCCATAGTTTCGAAAGACTTAGTGAATATCTCACCTTCATGTATTTTTAGCAAATCAGTATCAAAATCGCCACAAATGATGACCTTATATTTTTTTCCTCGTGTAGTCTTGATATCAGTTGTGGATTTCCTATATAAAATGGTTATCCTTATTATCTCTTGGTGCCCTGTATATATTACTAACAGTTTCATCTTTTTTTCAGTTCCTCACTAGATACTTCAATTAATCGATCCTTTCCACAGTTCATATTTTTCATGCAGGGTTATGAGTTTAAACTCTATTCATTGTTTTAATATATGATATAGGCTCTTTTCGCAGAGACTACTTATCTCCGTGGAATGGAAGTATCTCTCAAATTGCAATAGCGAAAGACCAATGCATCCTTGTAAGCAGATAGCACTCAATTTTAAATGCTTTAATCGGAGTTAGTGTACAAAAGTTTGAATTCCATCGCACTGGGCATCTGTCGAATCTGTACTTCCACTCAAGATTGTAAAATTATTTCGATTTGAGTTCATCATTGTCTAGAATATGTCAGTTTGCCAAATAATGCGAAAAGCAAGTTGTTAATTTAATCAATGCGCTATTATTTTTGTTTTCGTGTCGAGGCAGTAACAGAATAGTCCTGCATGCCGTAAAGATTTGAATGTGTCTCTTCGGTTAGCAAAAATACAAATTCCTGGCTGTATTTGTTATTAAATTGTTGCACCAACTTTCTGAAAGAAAAGTATTTTTACGAGTAATGTCTTAATACACGTAGAGGTATGGGAAGCTTCATATTTTAACATGTACCTAGAATGAACTTATATCCAGTAACTTCAATGTAAACCACATGTGTGTTTCCTTTCAAAACAAATATGTAGAACAATGTTAAAACGATATTTTTCAAAATCAGTGATTTCTGCCCCAAAGAAATTAAATTGGTTCTAACATGGATGCCACATTTTCTGTAAGTAACTTCCTTGTGTCAAACTACCGATTTTAGTTAAGGTTTCAAATCACAAGAGTCCCAAGATTACTTATTATCTTCTATTGATTACAATATGCAAAGTGTATGTAGTCAGAGGGACAAGGTTTGTACACCAAAGTGAAGGCAAGGAAGAGCCGGAACTGCAGTGCCGCTCTGTCCTTGGTCAGTATTTCTTGTACCTTTGTTCGCCTCTTTGCTGCTGCTGAAGCTTGTGGGAATTGTGCTCCGTATCAGTGGAAGAGTTGCTACTCATAAACTGATGCGGATTTACCTTAAAAGTGACATAATGCCATTTTGTAATTATATTATATACGGAAGCATCGGTTTTCAAAATAAGCCTTACGTGAGGAAGCAGTATGTTATGATTATATATCAAAGACACAGACCCATACACATACACACACAAACACACACACACACACACACACACACACACACACACACATATATATATATATATATATATATATATATATATATATATCTGTGTGTGTATGTGTGTGTGTGTGTGTGTGTGTGTGTGTGTGTGTGTGTGTGTACATATATATGATGTGAACTTTCAATTTTCCTGATGAAAGGAGCCCGGATTTATTTATGGGATCCCCGTTCAATGCGTGCAGCCCATGTGTGGTTTTAATTTCACTCCCCGAAGTTTGTCGTGCTGGTTTCGTTTTTTATGATGAACTGTGTATCTGTCGGTATGTGATTGAAAGATGGATGGAGTTACATCACGAGGTCCACGCCTGTTTGGTCTATATATATACATCCACCCAAAATAAAATGCCAGTTTCCTTACATTGAATCTATTTACACTTTATGTATTGACAGGTAGTGTAGATATGTATTTTGCTGTCGCGGTGGTATCTGCTACTCAAGCGGAACAATGTACCATTTTAAGGCGACATGTGTGAACGAAACGAACCAAGAAACTTCCACGCGTGAACGAAACGAACCGAGAAACATCCATGTGTGAATGAAGCGATATGGAAAATATCCCCAAGAAGTGAGTGACTCGGGTTTTTTTTTTTTTTTTTTTTTTTTTTTTTCTTTTCTTTTTTTGTTTGTTTGTTTGTTTTTTTTGTTTGTTTGTTTTGTTTTTGTTTTTGCTTTTGTAAATACCAGTTATCTTTTCATTTTACTCGATTCGTTTATTCATACTAACAAAACCAAATGCTAAATGTTCCTTTGCGCTTGGCTTATTTTGTCCTGGTCTTCATTATATCGACTTGCATGTGATCCGTTCATTATCATTTTCATTATCATTATTTGAAAATGAATTTCAAAGTGGAGTCCTTACGATAAGTCAGATGAACGAGATGTTGTTGTGATGATCATTGGCAGCTTTATATTGCAGAGCCCTCGTGCTCCGGTGCACGCTCCCATGCCTGACGACCAAGGCCTGTCACAAACCTGAGTCACATTTTGGATTTATTGCCTTCGTCATAACCACGCTATGATGTACTGCCGCGACATATGTGGAAGATGCGAAAACAAGTATTGCACTTATACATACATGGCAAAAAAAACATAATACGAACACGCCACGTAAGTTAATAATTTAATCATTGCTGACCAATCTGGCTTCAGAACATTATATTCAACAGTAATATTTTGTTTGATGTTGCGAAAGAACGGTCGTGAAGCAAGATGACGAGCATGTGCCTTGGCTTGATTTGACGAACTTATGCATAGCATTGCATACGGTCGACATTACCATGCTCCTTCTTTAACAAACAACGTTTGGTGAACATAGTACTGAAAACAAATTATTTGGGAACTACCTCAGAAGTAAATGGACAATTATCAGAAACGCTAACAAGTACCGTTTGTATCACACAAGGGTCCATTTTAAGTCGCATCTTATTTTATCTGTACAAGGACGATTTACCTAATCCAGCTGAGAAGTGCGCGGTCAATATATATGGACACAGTACCACCATACAATATGATTTGCAAACCTGATCGCATATATATATATATATATATATATATATATATATATATATATATATATATATATATATATATATATATATATATATATATTTATATATAAACACCCCCTCCCTCCCCACCGTCCGCCCCCCAAAGAACCTCGCAGAACTGAAAGAATACAAACTGATTATACATGTATAAAAAGGGAATATATGCAAATTGATACTCACAATTCTATATGTAAAGTGCCTTATGTCAAATTTTAATCAGCGTGGAACTGTACCAACACATGATTACAGCAAAATAACCTGTAACATGCATATGTAAAATATAAAAACAAATAAAATGGGGCCAACATATCGAAAAAATGGTGTAAAATATTAGCAAAATTGAAATTGTTCGACTTTTATGTGATAAAGTGCCTACAGAAATATTAGTTTCTGTGCTATGTTCTGGCTCAGTCCGTGTTCGACTATGCCGGTCTAGTGTATGATTCCATTTCTGAAAATGATATGGTTATTTTAGCCCCCCCCCCTCCCCTTTCAATAGCCTGAAGCCAACGTTTTATTCCTTTCTTAATCGACTGACGCAGACAGAATTTTTAAGACAGAAATTTCGGATGTTTCTCCCGTATCACATGCAGCGCGTTCCAGCTCTATTTTGGGGGCAACTGTATGTCACCATGTATGGTAGTATAGAACACGTGTCATATTGTCGTGAAACCGATTGGTCTTCTGTCTTCACACGTGATAAAAGACGGCCATATGACGCACTGTCGTACATTTAATTTCACTCCGCCGTTCTCTATAAATTAATTTCAGTAAAGAGACCTTCACAATGAAGCCGTTAAGAAGTAAATAAGAGAATCCTTATGAAGTCAGGAACAAGAGTGCCACGTCTTGCGTGAAGTAAGAAATACATGTAGATAGATAGATAGATAGATAGATAGATAGACAGACAGACAGACAGACAGATAGATAGGTAGATAGACAGATAGATAGATAGATAGATAGATAGATAGATAGATAGATAGATAGATAGATAGATAGATAGATAGATAGATAGATAGATAGATCGATCTATTCAGCAAAATAATATTCCCAAATTTAGAATGAATAAACGATGGAGATTGATGATGATGATGATGATGATGATGATGATGATGATGATGATGATGATGATGATGCTGCTGCTGCTGCTGCTGCTGCTGCTGCTGCTGCTGCTGCTGCTGATGATGATGATGATGATGATGATGATGATGATGATGATGATGATGATGATGATGATGATGATGATGATGATGATGATGATGATGATGATGATGATGATGATGATGATGATGAGATGTCAAGGCACCAAAATATATATTTTAGAATCGTTTTTTGGCTACCACCATGAAATGAAGATCCTCCATAATAATACTGTAGAACAAACTGTTTCATTTTATTGCTCTCTTTCTTAGGTAAAATTATCGTGTAATTATATCATATGTCTGTATAATTGTATTGTGTGACATATGAATGAAAATATAGTTCATCCATACGCAATACAGGCCTCACGGAGGCAGATTAGTTTGTTTACTATAATCCAGCAGTACCAAATCACACTAGAAACAGACATTCTTAGTTTCTCTCTTGATTTCGGACGCTAAGAATCCGTGGTGATTTATGAGAATAATATAAACCTGTGATATGTAATATTGAATGCGACGCGGAAGTTCCGCAGCTTCTGTTCATATAATAATTATGTCATATGATTTAAATGTCCTAAATTATAGTTTTTGCTTTGTTCAACAGTCATTCTGACTTCATTGTTGTGTATGTATAGATGGTTTTACTATAGAGATACAGGTCTTTTTGTAAAGGCCAAGTGTTCTGGTGTAACCTTTTGTTAACTGACGTTGAGTACCTTATATACATATTAGTCGCGGAAGTAAGACACAATAAATAATTACACTCTCCGTCTGTGGCAGAGATATTTCGCTGGTAGTAACTGGTCTGGCCTTGTAAAACAGGTACAATTAGGTGCCTCTAATCACAGAGTTTGAGTATATCTTGGACATAGGGAAACAGCACGCAAGGCATTTCTTTATCATAATGTGCCATGCACTAGAAAAAATGCCAGGTAAATTTTTACGTGTGCCTTGACAAGCGATGTGTTTTAAATGGTTCACATATTCTATACTTTTATACCATGTACAAAACTAGAATTGCTTACAGAACACTGTTTTGCAAAGAGCTGGAGCCACCGTTGAGATACGTTGCTTTAAATAATGTAAGAATGACTTTATGTTTCTTTGTTCCTCTGTTTATTTACTCAAGTATTAATGATTCCTCCAATAATCTCTTTTACCCATTTTTCCCCCTAATTGAATCGAATTTAATTTGTTTTTTCTTCGTATTGATCTCTATCTTTTTCAGTCTCAATTTTGTAGCTATAATTTTAAAGTAATTTTTATTTGCCCATATATATATATATATATATATATATATATATATATATATATATATATATATATATATATATATATATATATATATATATATATATGTATATATATATACATATATATAATTCTTCGTTCTATTTAATTTTCGTTTTTGTTCTATTCTACTTGTATTTTGTTTTACTTCTTTAATAATTTGTTTTGCTAGTTTTGTTGTTTACTTTTTACAAATTTATTACGCTTTGTTTTATGTCCAATATTGTGCTTTATTATGATTGATGTTGGTGTACAGTCTCATTTTTATTTTGAACAATCACATTCTGCGTCACAGTAAAATGTACGTAGTGCAGGCAATTGTACATATCTATATACTGGTTTATCCAAAAATGTATTAAAAAAAATATTTTTACTTTTATTTTTATTTAAATTACTCTTTGAGTCGTTAATTATATAAATACCTACAAAGTTTTGAATAAGGGTGTTCCCCCATACAAGTGTATTTCATCTCCAAGAAAAGTACGCAAATTAAACTATGTACCGAAGCGTGCCCCTAAAAAGTAATTGATTCCACGAATATGTGGAATAAATATAGGTCACTTTAAACTTGTGACTTGATATACATTGGCCTATTGTAACTGCTGTACCAAATAAAACTGCTCCACGTGAATAGAACACAGGGGCGAGTGTAGAGCAACACCTTGATCTCTTGCCTCTGATAAAATTAAAATAGGACCAAAGACACTTGAACCTAGTGGTGTCCATGCTACATCATAGGTGACTCTGTTTGTCTGTCTGTCATTCTGTTTTTCTGTCTATCTGTCTATTTATCTGTCTGTCTGCCTCTCTCTCTCTCTTTCTCTCTCTCTCTCTCTCTCTCTCTCTCTCTGTCTCTCTCTCTCTCTCTCTCTCTCTCTCTGTACTGGTGCGGGATACATTCCACAAGCGAAACTAATATGTTCTTTAACAGCAGTGGTGTGTATATAAGAACAGAGAACCAGTCTTTTTGGAAAAATAAACGTGCTGTAATGGAATATGTAATAAATTGTCAAAAATGCACATTGTCTAGTGTTGTATTATATCATAATGCACTCCATTCTTGGACTATATTATTTACGTTTGCGATAAACCTTTTGCCCATTACAAACACAGTATATACACATGTTGCCACGAACAAAATCTGGGCTGTAGGTCATTGATTCCATTCTGTCACAGCAGGCCGTCCAAATCATTTGCCATAAAATCTTCCTACCTGTTGTATTGTTATAAGTTTATCAAGGTAAAGTTCACTTGTATTTACCATCTCGTGTTTGGAGAAATTACCGTCCCTGCTCTGGGACCTTATTTGGAAAAAAAATAGTACATGATAATTTGAAAGCCCCAGTTGATCCGTGTACCAGACGCAGGCTCCCAGCACTCAGCCAGGGTGCATGCAGTGCAGTCATGCCAACTGTCACGAAGATTCCCTCCTCCCCAAATGTTGGTCATTCATTACTAAATACAACGTGTTTTATGCCTGTAAAATGAAGAACCTAAGCAACATACCCGCCGTCACAATAGACGTTCATGCTTATAGGCACAAATTGACACCATCTTTAACTAGATCAAAGCGTCCATAACAGAGACTTTCTTTCAGTCGTCAAATATAACACGTAAACCATACCTCACCATTTCGCATGCTTCATCGTGTTCATCGTGTAAACATCATATTGCATAATTATTACATGGGTTCAAAACAAGTCTATGTTTTAATAATCTTTCACATTTTAGCTCAGTTTCCGCTTTGCGGCAAGGAAGAGAGGTTTCGTCTCATGAGCTGTAAATTACCGTTTTGATTCTCAGTACTGTGAGCGCCGTCGACATCAGCGTTTCCTCCCCGTGACAGATATTGCGTGTGCCTATAATTGATTTTCTGACAAGGTTACCTTACATAAGCCGTGGAATAACGGCTATTGTATTAGAATTGGTGGTGGGCCAGTACCAGAACGGCCTGTTCCCAGATTGCTCCTGTCTCCAGTACATATTACGATACGGTTAAATCATATTCATTGTCAAATGTAATTGGTTTTATTATGATAACAAAATGAACACAAGTGAGTAACTATTTGCGAGTGTGAATTTTCTTTATTGTATTAGATGGAGAGCGACATAATCATCTGTACACCACTAGGGTCAACAACATCCGCACTATATGATTGTTTATTCGTGTGGTTTCCGGTTCGCAATATGTCTCTGGGCAAATATGCCCCCTTATTGTACTACAGCTCTCATGCAATTGACGGCGCAGTGTCCATGCCGCTCTCCTCGACATTCTCCAGGTCAAGCCGGTCTACAGAGACCGGTCGCTTTAACCGTGTCTGGTTCGTCCATTTTATTAAATATTGTACTTTATCAAAATATTATCAATTTTCCTGATTACGCTTCCGATTTTTTATGTACCACGGGATCACCGTCAGCATTCTTTCTTCAGGATTTTTATAAAAACTTTGAACATAAAGTCCATTAAGTTAAAGCAGTTGAAGCACAAAATATATACCATGAACCCGTCTTTCTACAATAGAGAAAGCGAGGGAACCGATTCAATGCATATGGAAGCTGCGTTCGAGTATATGAATGTGGAGGTCCGAGTTTCTGCAATGTTTCATTACGTCTGGGTTCCCCTTTTAAATTGGTTAATGTGTATGGGTCGTTAAACTGTGTCCTCCACTTTCTAACTTCTCTCATTATTATCTCCATTTCCACGGCCTACTTTTTCTTAATTTGCGTAATACAATATATCTATATATATAAATATATATATTGTATTTCTGTCTTTTTGTTCAAAACCACTTCCTAGTAGTCATTACCCTATTCCGCAGTCCTAACTTTTTATAAATATATATATATTTAGATTCCATGAAAATTGTGCTGTGATTTTGATTTTTGTATGATCCTGTTTATCCCAAAGGTCGGTGTTTAATATTCCATGTTTCCTGACGACCGTGACTTCCTCTTTATCTCTTTTTATCGATATCTACTGTTCTACGTAATCTGACTAATGCAATATTCTTTTTTAACGGTCAATGGTAAATTCTCTGCGTTTTTAGATTTGAAATCTAATTGGTGAATGAAGTTTATGCATTTTACCTATAAATTTAAGCCATTTTCCCAGAGGAACAACAAAGGTGAAACATAATAAGGAAAAATATTAAACGACAAAGATTTATTGCCTGATTACGTGGGCTTTTTTGTGTTGTTGTTGTTTTTTTTTTTTTTTTTTTGTTTTTGTTTTTTGTTTTTTGTTTTTTTTGTTTTTTGTTTTTGTTTTTGTTTTTGTTTTTGTTATTGTTTGTCTGTTTTTTTTACATTGCCTGCTGTTCTATGTTTTCTGAATCGTGTAATATTCTCTCTATATCGAAGGTTGATGTATGATATTTTACGGTTTTTGATTTGTGTAATATAAGCTACATTACCCCGATAAATGTATAATGATCTACGATTCTGATTGGTGTGATGCTATCTCTATTTCTAGTGTCAATGTGTACTGGTCTACGATTTCCTATATTTGCAGTGCTATCTCTGTTTAGGATCGATGCATAACAATGTTCTGCCATTTCCGATTTATGCAATATAAACTTTATTTCCGGGGTTCAGGTATAATGTTTTTTCGTTTCTTTTAGGTGTAAAAACACCTCTGCTTATAGTGCCACATGCAAATTAAATGATCTATGTTTTCCTGTTTTTCAACTATCTTCCACTTTGCTATATAGAGTCAGTGTATAATGTTCTACGTTTTCCTATGCGTCATCTACCTTCCATATTGTTATTTAAAGTTGGGGTAGAATGTTCCCTGCTTACATTTTTGCCAGCTATATTCCCTATTGCCACAAAGTCGACCTATATTGATCTGCATTTACCTGTTTGTCAGCTGTACTCCCTATTGCCATGAAGTCGGCGTATCATGTTTTAAGTTTGCCTGTGTGTCAGCTATCTTTTCCATTGTTATATTTCCCTTGTATAGCGTTCTGTGTTGTCGGATTTATGCTGTGTCCTTTCCACCTGTAGCTTGGACTGTGGGCGTCTTTTATATGTCAATGCAACTGGCACACATATACGTATCACTTGGAGCAAAACAAAAACTATTGTTCCGTTTCCAACCAGAGAGGGCATGATGATAAGAGCACCTTCTCACGAGATGTCATTTTTTTTGGGGGGGGGGGTCACGTTTTTCCACTTGTCTAAATGTTACGAATGAAAATAATAAGAGTCTATCACAAAAAAGCGATGGGAAAGTAGTATTTTCCGTATAGCTGTCTAAATAGTGATCAAAAGAAAATAACAGCAGTCTATTGCAAAACCGGGTGATGGCATAAATTTTCCGAGCGACCTACCATACACTGCAATGTGTTTACAATGTACTTTTGCTAAGCAGCATAGACTCACGTTAATAGAAAACCAAAGTCCTAGCATCTATGTTTCTACTTGGAATGCTATCTGCGTTCACCAACAACAATAATTTCATGTGTAATTAGTTTCCCAATGTAAGCCAAAAATACGCGAGCGCTGGTATGTACGGCAACATATGTTAAATGTGATACATGTATTGTAAGTTATGCTGGTCATAATAGCAAAGGGCTCAGCAAGCCACCTGTGGTGGGGACAAACGGGAACTACACTGTGGGCATGTCTCCAAGTCACAACAGGACAAAATTATTAATTTTGTTCCAAAAAAGTCGCTTATCCTGTCACTAGAAAACGATGATGAGCATCTCCCATGATGCAAGTGAATAAATGGAGACACAGCAGCAGCCCAGTATCACCAGACACTGGCTTCATAAGCCAATGAAATAGCCCACAATGGAAAGGGAGTGCGATGAAGATTTGAAGTTCAGGGGATTTTAGGACAATACGACTATCAATCTCCCTGAACAAGAAAGTTGTGATATTTGCAACAGCAACACAACCACACATTTGGTCCTGTTTGGTCGTTTGGTCGTTTGGTCCAGGTATCTGCCTGCACATGAGGGCAATTCTTGTTGAGATCAAGAATAGCACCGCATCTGTTAAGGATGTGTAACCTTCTGTTTAGTATTGTTTTGGGAAGCGCCAAGTCACCATATAGAAAACTGTTTCGGCAGCTTTATCGTTGGCCAGCAAAGGTGTGTGTCTGTACTGTATTGTAGGCGGTTTGCAGTTTTATATATCCGCTTAAACATATTTATTTCAGTTTTATATATTTTGCCATAAGGCAAACTTTTAGAAAGAAATGTTTCTATTGAAATAATAGATATAATAATAGAAATGACACAAAGAGTTCGTGCAGCAATTAGTTACCGATCTTCATAATTTTCGTTTTAAATACATAACTAACATCGTACTGTTTACAATTGTCAGTGCATAAACAAATGACATTCACCGCACTGGCTCTGCAGTCACATAGAAGAGGGTTAAGATGCGGAGACAAACGATGTCGTGGGATAATATATTGCAAGTCAAAAGTTTCAAGAAATATATTATTGTTAATAATGTGTGCATTATGTATGTTTAAATAATTGATAATGCGTTATATCTTGTTTCCGGTATTTTGGTTTATTGATACTGATTGCTTACATCGTAGAATTATTATGCAGTCGCAAATCTAATAATCTTTGGTGAATAAACTCTTTCAGTGCCAAGCCCGACTTAAGTCGATCAATTTAAGTCGAACTAGCCTGAATTATCACACGGATACCAGATTATTATTCCTCGTCAAAAGACCTTTCATTCAAGTACCAGCATGCTTATAGTTCCACAGAAAATACCCGAGGTCAACAACTTTTCTCGGCGCGTATTGGGCGCAATGCGCCCAATACGCGCCGGTAAAAGCTGTTGACTCAGTCCAAAATTTGGCACTGAAAGAGTTAACGTAATTTTCACTAGTGCCACACATGCTTTATCCTCGACCCAAACGACAATCATCTCTCCTTAGAAAATACTAATTAGCGTGAGACAAAGAAAAGAATGACAAGTCTTATAAACAATACTTTATTTATTTTCCCTTTATCTTTTCCTCGAAAATATACAACACAAGGCAGCCAATTGGTAGTCATCTTTATATAGTGTTACCAACACCATGACCATTGTCATATCCTCCTCTAGAATATACACGCAGCTTAGCTGCAAAAATGTCCCATCGATATGCATTATGGTTGTACCTTTTCACTGCTCTTGGTTCGCTGTAAGGAAAACAATTTAATGATTCAACAACAGTGTCGCTTCACTAAAATATATCATAAGGCAACATATTTATATTAAAAACATAACCCCCTCCTTACCGCTCTAAAAAAATGAACAAATAAATAAAAAAAAAAAAAAAAGAAAAAAACTCTGGGAAGCTTTATAGTCATATTCATGTTTGTTCGATACCCACTTTTTGGGGGCGTGACCCTCATGGGAACTTTCTCTTGCAGTGCATGTTATTTTTTTTCTTTTTACAACAGGCTGTCAATGCATATATGTACTAGACTTTCACCAACTTGCAACGTGCTTTTTTAATCCACGGAAGGTAAAACATTTCGCACATAGGTTATAGAATACCTAGAGGAAATACCAGCGGATCTAATTTGTCGCGGAATCGTATTTTTCAACATCGGAACTTAATGGAGGTACTTAACTTTTCGACCCTTCTTGGGGATTAATATTACTCTACTGTTTGATTAAGCATTGCAAAGGTCGTTTGCGTTTTCAAACATAAGACGATATAGTCAATGATGTATTTAATATATCACATTGTCTCAAAATTTTACAAACTTGTACAGTCGTTTCACAGTAGAGTTCCAAGAATCGTTTGGACTGAAACACTCCTAAAGTTGTCATACACCAAATTGAACTATTCTGAAATGAACCTAGTGGTTGATCCCGATCAAAGCATGCACTTAACTGTATTGCTAAACATGAACGATTGGGAAGATATGCGTGATACACAGTCAGTAGAGCAATTTCCATGTGCCCAAATCGATCCATATATTGAAATCATTGTTGTAAATGAGTTGCGATAAATTTATTTGTACAAGGGGTACACAACATACCGTCCAATAAATTATAATTCTATGATAAAGGCTTGGGCACACGTGACATTAAAATTAGGTGATAATTAGCCCAGGACTTTAAGGGACAGATATACGAGGTATCATGCTTTGCGCCAATTTTTGATTGATTTGATAATACTGAATAAATGTGGCTGACAGAAGGATTTAAGGGAAACAAGAAACCTGTAAACATCAGTATCCCCACAAATGGAAATAATGTTTTTGGATATATCGTAGTCCTGTGCGGTGTTTATCAGTGTTACTACTCTGGAGACAATTTGACACCTGAACAGTTGACTTATGCACTACAGACAAGGGGTCGTACGGAGATACAAAACAATGGTATCCGGAAGTGTTCCTGCAATAAAGCATAGGATATACACTCAAGTCATTGACAGGCAAAAATTGTCGTGTCATCAATTTACCCATCTTCTGCAGTTGGATCGTTGCCAACATTCAAACTTGAAGACGTGTGCTATCAGCGTTATTGAGTGCGTGGGTTCCCTTATTCCGCTTATTGTTCTCCGTGGCTCTTTGCTCTGCACGGATATAGAGTCATCAGCTAATATCCATACTGAACCCCCAAACTAGCCAATTTCAAAGTTCAGTACTCATTTCATATACTGCACGATATAAATCAAATATATCAGTTTCGCTGAGGTTGAGTGCATGGAGTTATGTTGTAATTGCAGGTGGATATGGACATGAGTATCGCAGTCTTTGTTTCGTTTGACGGATTAGTGGCCAGCTTAAGCAGCATAAGTCACGTGGTATTCCTATGTGGGTCTATACATGGGGTTGGCTATGAACATCTTTCTTTACACTAATATGCTTGGCCTATCACTCTTCCCCAAAACGGAAGGGTACATGGGGCTTCGCTCTCGTATCCCGCCCATATCTTTCCGCGTCTTCGTCGAGGATCTCGTTTCTTTTACCATACCGGAACACATGTCGTTTTTCGTCCAGGTCGTCTCGCTTGCCGTACCGGAAAACATGTCGCTTCTCATCAGTGTAGAATGGGTCAACATCAACCATGTCGTCAGAGCGTTTGCCCCACCGGAAGAGCCGCTTAAGGTCACCTTCAGGAACATCTGATCTCTTACCCCAACGGAACAGACGTTTACCAGATTCTGATATCAAGTCATCATCCCTCTTTCCATATCTGAATAGGCTTCCACCGCGCTTTCCGTAACGGAACAGTCCTCCGCGACCATAACGGAATAGTGACCCGCGTTTGCCGTAACGGAATAACATCCTACGTTTTTCTAACTCGTTGCTATCAGAGTCCAAGCTTTCACTGTCAAATATCGCACTGCTTTCGTCTGCTTCATTTGTGTCTTTTTCTGTAACAAAAAGAAAACAAAATAGTACGTGGACAAAATAATAAGCAATGTGCCAAGTGTCAGAACCACTTCAGGTAGGATTCCATGTGTACGGGTACGGATACGGGTACGGGTACGGATACGGCAAAAATTACATATAATAAGTCCATATGTGCCGACACGGGTGCGGTTCTTCTCATACGAATTGGGGTGCGATTTCTCTTACCGCACCATGTAGCGATTGGAATCGTATCCGTACAAAAAAGCACAGTAATTCCCTTGAAATGTCACATAATTTGGTTGTGTATCCCTGGTACTTTAGAATTGAAACAACGTGGATTTGTTATAGACCATGTGGGAGCCATCCTGTACCTTTGGGTGATCTGCCGCGAAAAGACAGTTGACCGACCGTGCACCGCTTATCTGGAACCACACCATTTGCATAATCGTACGCCGAACCCATATCCACACGCCGTACCGGTATCCATACCCGTACATATGGAATCCTACCTTTATGATGAATGTAAAGACATCCGCAATTCTGCAATCGCATCACGTTATTCATGTAAAGTGTGTACCTTTTTAAGAGTAGTACTCATTTAAGATTCTGCATTGTATAATGTGTATAAATTAGTACATTCGCCTTACCATTCGCAGTAAAAAGAACGTTTTAGGAATTCCATCGTGCCAGAATATCTGGTGAGTACTCTATTTAATTTGCGACAGCCATCTTTGTCGCAATCCCAAGCACACTGAACGCGCCATATTTCTTTATAAAGATCGCTCACGAATTCAAATATTTACATATCATATAGCCGCCAAACCTACTTCTTTAAATTAATCAGATAGTGTTGCCACATGTGATTGGTCTGGCCCTGGCACAATAGTATATGACTAGGTGGCACAGGAAAAGACATGGTCAGCGAAAAAGGCCATACTGAAACTCATGTACCAGTCTCCATGCCTATTTTTCCAAGTAAACAGTGCCTTATTATTCTGCTAAAGCGAGCATGTCCTTGTTTGAGCCAATTATTGCCAAGACAATTGAAACAGTGGCCTTTATGAGATGGACAAGGTATATAGACGGTGTTTCCTTGGAAATCGTGCGCTCAGCTTTGATCAAATTTTAAAAATTGATCTTGGGTATATAGTCTTTCTATCGATTGGCAAACTTGGCAGAAACCACAAGGTTTACTGTTTGCTTAATCTCCGCTGGACTGGCATATAGGTTGCTAGTCCATTGAATTCTATACCATACAGGAAAGTGTTCCTGCTGGGTCTCTACATTCTGGCATTTAAAAAATATATATATATATATGTTTTCTCCGGCCCAAGGAATCACTGACATCTCCGAAAACTTTACTGAATACAGTCAAACCTGTTCTGGCCATTTGTATCAAGTATCCCCTTGTCATTTAGCAAGGACTCAGATAATGCACTGCTTTTCCAATCAGTGAAACCCAAAGTAAGCACCTAGCTATTTGAATCACCCAACAACCACAGAATAAATTGATCCCCACCCGACATAATTCCCTTTGTTAAATGTCGAGCGGATGTCGCTGCCAGAGCAGAAGAGATTAGCAACCTTTATCAACTACATAAGCGGCTTGACTCCTAAATCAGGGGCAGGTTTAGGAGACAAAGATTAATTAAATTACCATTCTAATAGACAATAAAACGGAAAATTTGTTTAGTTTACATCTTAACTTGAAGGGGTCGAGAAAAGAAAATCGCAATAATGGACAAGGATCAAAGTTTTCGCGAAGCGCAGATCGTAAGATGGAAGACAGAACATTAATGTTCATTACTATATTAACCCGTGCGACTCCACACATTCTCAACATCAACTTACCAAAGCAATCGATGATTGTCTCCATCTTTACAAACGAATTACATGAAAGAAACTTCATGATACCGCGCAAAACTTTGTCACATTGTTTATTCTGTCCTCTGCAAACTCATGAATGTGTACCCCGATATAAAAAATTCACATATTTGTAGTCACAAAACATATATATTCCTTTGATGATGGTAGACTTACATATGTAAAATCCCCGATTTGGGAGGACTCCGACCATAGCACTTGCACTGGATTAAATATAATGAACAGAGGTGTCAATTATGGCATACATGCATACCGGACTCCATTGACCCGTTCTTAAGGGGTTTTGGTGTAGTCGCCTAGTTGGTAAGTGCGTTTCCAATGGTGATTGGTGCTCAAGGTTGCTGGTTTGAGACCCGGTAATTTCGTGGTCACAAAACATATTTGGAAATTAATTTCTTGGGATTATTTGTACCTCACTATCAAATGTACTTGCGCTTTTCTTCGGTTGAGAATATCTCCACGATAATCTTTAGGGCGCTATCGTTCACTTAACAGTTCCATCGGGAGCCTGCATTCCGTGTAAAGAATAAAGTTAAAATATGGGAAATATAGGCCTAAACAATGGGCAGAAATGGCAAGTGCAGCCTTGAGTGCGACGCTAGAGGACGCTGCGTGACATATCGGTAATCGCAACGTGCAATTTTGGTTGATAATTTGGGTAAATATTACCCAACTTCCATTCAGGAAGAAATTGGCCTAACGTGAACATCTGACAGGTCATGCACCAAGTGCGGCTCGTGCTGTTGAAAAATCATTTTTGCCAAGGTGTCATTAGTCATTGTTCACACAAAGGAGCGAAATTGTGGCTGTATTGACTTGCCACGCTGTGTCAATGGCTAGCCAGTTTCTCTTCTTGGAAAATTCTGAATGTTGCTGCGCAAGAAGTTTTTTCCGCATCATTTTAAGTTCGATTCACAATTGTTCCTCATTTTCATATGGTATTTCCCTGTGAATGCTTTGTGATAGCTTTGCCATACATATAATGAAAACACAAATCTTTTGCTGGTACCAAAGCATACGGATACCTTGTATATATATATATAATCAGCTGGCCTGCGCTGGAAAGCCACTAACTCATATATATTTCTTCCTGGACCATACTGTGAATGCCTGCTACTAACATATATATTTTTAAGAATAATATTTCCTGTTTCAAAACACTCAAAATGCATATTTGAAGACAGGCTATATAAACTTCAAAAAATAACCATGTGTCTTCATTTCTTTAGCAAGCAATCAATACACTTTTGAGACTTTCACATATTTTATGAGTAATAGTTCCTATTAACATATCAACAGTAAAACAAAACGCAAATTAAAGGGATCTGATCTTTAATTTCATTTTAATTCTGAGCATTTAAAAAAAAATGTTTTTGGACTTTTTTTCCTCACGAAACTCCTGTAAAGACAGTTCCACTGTTTCCCGCTTCATGTGAATAATTACACTCAGGACAACATGACACACGTAGGATATCATTAAAATATCTTGGTAAAATATAAAGTAATATATCTATAATCTTTTTCCAAATGCATTCTATACCTATATGATAAATACCTGTAATTGGTGTGTCCTCAATGAAAACAAAACCACCACCTGTGACATGCATTGAATTAATATAGGAAGTTGGAATTAATCATCATCAGATTAGGTATTCGTTTCTATTTGGTCATTAGATATGAATTTTTTCGTTCTAGTAGTCAACCATCCGACGGCGTACCAAATTGTACTTTCTTCGTATGTTTGATTGTTTGTTTGGTTGGTTGGGTTTTTGAATGTATTAAAATCACTTACAAATACATGTATGTATATATGTATGTATGTATGTATGTATGTATGCATGTATGTATGTATGTATACACATGTATATATATATATATATATATATATATATATATATATATATATATATATATATATATATATATATATATATATATATATGAAGTAAGTTCAATGGCAATTGTTTATGGTTCCATTTTGATACCTTTAGCGGACGATATACGGTATTACCACCCACCTTTAAGTAACTTTACACTCCGCATCAAAAAGACTAGGCATCCCTATAGTTGATGATACGGCATGCACGCGTTAATGCGTACGTACGTGCGCGTGTGTGTATGTATGTATGTATGTATGTATGTATGTATGTATGTATGTATGTATGTATGACTAAATATGATAAGAGATCCTAAAATGACCACGCGTGGAAACTGTCAATCTGTTATCAATGTGAACGACCTAAATAAGAAAGTAAACAAATTATGTCCAAATGTTCTACCAGCAGTCTCTGTGTAATATTCGTCCCGGATATGACTCAGAAGGAACCAACTCGCATCACGAACAATTCGTGCTAAGTTCCAAGGTAAATGAAACTTTGACAAATATGCTATGCTAAATTGAATATTAAGCCACACACAAAAAGTAATGTGGATGGCGAACCCACTTTCTGTGCACTCTATCACACTTGGACCCTTCTCTTCGCATGTATGTTTGTCTGTTCAGTTTCATGGGTTGATGTATGTAGCCAAGCAAGGGGAACCTTTTGGTAGATTAAAAAAAGAAAGAAAATGCATTAAAAAACATTTGAGACGGGAAATGGAGAGAGAGAGAGAGAGATGAGAGAGAGAGAGAGAGAGAGAGAGAGAGAGAGAGAGAGAGAGAGAGTAGAGAGAGAGAGAGAGAGAGAGAGAGAGAGAGAGAGAGAGAGAGAGAGAAGAGAGAGAGAGAGAGAGAGAGAGAGAGAGAGAGAGAGAGAGAGAGAGCAAATTCAGAATCCGGTAATTTAAAAAAGGTGAACTTCTTTTGGCGGCAAATCAAGAACTGAGATGTCCTGGAATATGCACTGTTATACAGTATCAATTTTGTAGCAGGGAATCTGGCCAGGGGTTTAAGTGTGTGTGTGTGTGTGTGTGTGTGTGTGTGTGTGTGTGTGTGTGGTGTGTGTGTGTGTGTGTGTTTGTTTCGTTTTTTGGGTTTTTTTGTGTTTTTTTGTATTTTGATTTTTTTTTCTGACCAGGCGCTAGTGTTGCCGGTCAGGAGTTCAAATCCCCCTGGTGTCGTGGGAACATCTTTGCACTAACATCGGTCTTTGTTCAAATTAGTATGGAAATTAGCCCTGTGTAGCGATGGCATCCCAAAAAGACTTTCCAATTTGAAAAGTGTGTTTTTCTGTCTATCTTCCTTCCTTTCTTTCTTTGTTCTTTCTTTCTCACTTTCTTTCTTTCTTTTATTTCTTTCTTTCTTTTATTTCTTTCTTTCTCCTTCCTTCCCGTTCTTCCGTTAGTCATTTTTTCCTGCAATTTATCATAGATGAACACAACTGTAGGAACTTGTCTCATTATAGACCATAATTTTGAATAGTATTTTCTTTCTTGCTTTTGCTTTCTTTTTCTTTCTTTTCGTTTCCTTTTTTCATTCTTCCTTTCTTTCTTTCGTTCTCTTTTCTTTCCTTCCTTCCTCCCTCTCTCTTCTTTCTTTCTTTTTTGTGTAAGATGTATCATGAGATGCATTATGCGGGGTATGTACATGCCTCTACATGCAATGAGGTATGGACCCTATTTTACCGAAGAGCCTGAGAACTTCAAAATGACTCCGCACTGACTTGTGGACTGAATCAACAACTTTCCTCGGCGCGCCTTGGGCGTGATGCACCGAACGGGCATTGAGATGCTGACCTGGACTATTTCATTCTATGTAACTATGTGCATGTTGGTACCGGAATGAAAGGTGTCTCTTAAGGGAACAAGAACCTACTACTCTTATTATAATTCCAAGCACTTCATTGTAACCTTTAGGCGCGTCCACTGTTGTTGCAACCAGCTGTACTTTTGCTTAACGGTGAGTAGGGCGGCATGATATATATATATATATATATATATATATATATATATATATATATATATATATATATATATATATATATATATAAAATGACTCCGCACCGACTTGTGACACTGACTCTGATCACAAAGCAGATAAGATATTTAATAAATTATACACAAAAATACACGTTTATTATCGTGCAGAAGTTTGATGATTTGTGTAAATGTCTTGGCATGAAGGTCCCCACGGGAACAACCCTGCAAGTATACCATAAATGGACTTTGTTTTTAGCTGGCTTAATTTCACAGACATTGCATTTACGTAATTTATTTGAATCTCATTACTTGACATAGTTCCTATTCAACCCATGTTAAGATACCATTTGATTTGATTTGATTTTGAAGTTTTGCAATTAGCAATCGACAACAGAAATATGGCAAAATTCTCTAAATTTAAAAATATGTACTTCGTTTGCCTCCTCATTGAGGATAATTACAATTTTCCCCACTATTGCGTTGTTACCGTTTTCCACGGAAAGCAACTGCAAAGAAAATGCTATTTTTCCAAAGGGACATAAACGCTGTGCTTTTTATCAAATCCGTCAATCGCTAACAGCTATCAGTAAATGTATTGCAGGATTTGTTGCTTCGATTTACTCAGTGGGTATTCAAACAGCGCAGAGCAGTTTCATAAAGCCTGTGGGTACCATATCTTGCTTGGTAGTTTGCGCCGACCTCGCCCGCGACCCGATATATGAAAACTGCTTAAATAGGATATGCAAGAAGCACGTTTTTGCGCGGTAAAGCTGACCTTGCTAGGAGGATTTTTCATTCTCATTTCATGTAATATTGAATTTTGCGTTCCATCTATGCTCTAATTATGTACTTGGACGAGTACAAATCCCCGTGGGATAACTTATTTTTCGTGTAGATTACATTTCTTTCTTGGAAGCTTTGTTCATTTGAGGCTACTTATTTGTGTGAGAAACAAACATTTTTTTTCTTTTATTTGACCAGTCAACTGCTCTTATTGATATTCTAGAAAGCAAAGCATGGTCCCGGGAGAGTGCACAGATATATATCCATCGCTATATCCCTTTCTTTCCGGGTCCAAATGCCATTTTGTGTGTGTGCATTTGTGCTTTGATGAAATGTTTCTGGGCGTATTATAAATAATTCTGCTGACTGGGTTACCCTGAAACCGATATAACAACTGGCAACGATTTAAAAGAAATTAATCCGCATGAATCGATTGGGATTATGCCTGTTTTGTGGCTCTGATGTATTCACTGGCATTGTACTGGTAAACCTAGAAATGCTGATTTACGAAATCTGCTTCGGATACATTTCGTTTGCATTGAACACTGGTGTCCGTGCAGGAGTGAGAGAGAGAGAGAGAGAGAGAGAGAGAGAGAGAGAGAGAGAGAGAGAGAGAGAGAGAGAGAGAGAGAGAGAGAGAGCTTTACATCCTTAAGGGTATTCTGTCACTCTTATCAGTTTCCTGTCTGCTGAATGAATAAAATGTATTTGCCTATAGTATGTATCGTATTTTTGTACGATGTGCATTTTATACCACGTGTATCGTAATTTATATGATGTGTGTTGTATTTTGTGGTACATCTGGGCTGTTCGACGAACCAACCAAACTTCATCTGAGCTGCAGTAATACAGAGCATTCATACTATAGATGCGGTGCTGGTGTCGGTAGTGTCCTTCACCGAAGAATTACGTATATATTCGGGCAGATCTCCTCATTAACTTTTATGAAATATGCTTTTGTATCTAAATTAGCAACTTCGACTCAGAGAAGTGACGGTCATGTTCTTCTTACACGCATTAACATTGGCATAAGACAGTGTCTTAATACGTTTGCAATAACTATTGTTTACTCCCACAAACGTTAGTTGTAGCTCACCACCAGTACGCCCATAAAATGGCAGCTGATTGGCCCCGTTTCCCAGCGACAGGATCAAATATTTTGGCATGAAATAAATATGCATGCATCATATTGCAAATTAGTCCTCTCTAGAAATATACTGTGATTTATGTTAAAACATCTGGAGACTGGTGCTAACCTTTTAGGCTTAATATCATCACCTAATTAAAAAAAATGTGATCTTTACCTCTAATTTTCGTGTGCAGTTGTTGTGGTTAATTTATATGATATGTCGTGTTAACATCTCGTACCTTTATTTATTTTAGATAAGTCCCATAGTATGCAGGGCTTCTGCATAGCATTTCGATGCCAGATATAGGCCTCCACATGGGTCTTGCAAATTGCTGTTCTTTTCTCACTTCACTCAGAAAAAAAGCCGAAAAGCCCCCCCCCCCCCCCAAAATAATAAAATAATAATAATAATAATAATAATAATAATAATAATAATAATAATAATGATAATGATAATGATAATAATAATGATAATGATGATGATAATGATAATGATAATGATGATAATGATGATGATGATGATGATGATGATGATGATGATGATGATGATGATGATGATGATGATGATGATGATGATGATGATGATGATGATGATGATGATGATGATGATGATGATGATGATAATAATAATAATAATAATAATAATAATAGAAGCTTCATTTTCCCACCTTATTTTCTCTCTTCGCTTCACTTTTTTCAAAGTGTTTTTTTTTTTTTACTTATACATGTGCAAATGGCATTTTCGTTCCGGTATTGAATAATCGGCCAGACCATGCATATAGTCGAGCACACACATATGTATATTTTTTCCGTTAACTTCAATTTAAAACCGCCTGGTGTATGTGATAAATTTTTACAAATTTATGGATTTTCTTTTGTCTTTATTTTGCTTTCATTCTTCTTCAACATTCTGATTTGGTAACTGAAGCGCTTCCATTGTCATTTATTTTATTTATTGCTTTGGGGCGTTACTCTCAATAAGTGTGACTGGTGCTACTGGGGTATTTCCTCGAGGTAATGATGGGGGTTGGGGGTGGATGATGGTTTAATTGGTGGTGGTTATAATCAATGGGCTGGACAGGCTGACGCTCTGTTTCACTTTCCCTGAGTGAAACTGGTCTAGCAAGGAGATGAAGGACAAAAGTTTGATTCTGTCACCAGGTTACCTTAACACGTTGGAAGGGGACAGGTAATGTCCTGTATCGGATGTGGTATGAACTAAATCTGCATGTGTCCTGCTGTGCTACTTATATTATTTACCACTGAACAGTAGAGAACTAAAGTGTCTCCATCAAATGTTGATTGTCCAAATTTTTTGCCGCACAACGACATTACAAGTTTGAAGTGAGCCAGGAAAATGTTAACCAAGGATAAGTACAAGAGCAGGAGTGGCAAGAGCATACTTGATTGCGGACACCTGCTGAAGGGCAATGTTATCAAGATAGCCCAGACCAAATGATCCTCTCCAAAACTAGCCAAAGCTCTCGGCCTGCCGTGCTCCCCTTGTGGTCTGTGCCTGCAAGACCGTCCAAATATACTGTGCATCAAATATACAAACAAACGAATAAAAAGCCAGTTACCCGGCCAAAAGCAGACAACATAGAGTCATGCTACTACATACCACTATTTATTGCGCGGATTCTAAATGCGTCTGTTTGTCCTTTGGCAATGGGGGTTAAGAGTTTAATAGTTTGGAAGGATAGGGCAATCAGCATTACTTGGCGGGATACCCCTATGAGGATACAATGACCAATGACTGATGCCAATGCCCCGATCTTTGCTGACAGGTACAACTGCCCCTATCTGGTACATGATTGTCATTTAAGTAGTTGAATACACTGAAGCAGACGACATTTGACCACCAGCCGGTTTTGGCCGGTTTGAAGGGGAAAGGGTTAACAAGTGCTGAATTCAAAATGATTCCGCAGGCCAGCAAGGCCAAGTAATCTATGATATAAACCAGCAAGGAATGCGTATATAGAGATCATATCGTCTAATGCTTTGTGTGCTTCCGACCAGTGTGCCACCCTAGTACGAATCCACAGCTATCATTACTGGGTACATTTCCCTTACATTTGCTCTGTCATTATATTTAGACCAAAGTGTCATGATCTTTACACAGCACTTGATTGAAGAGAACAAATAAACCGTTCAGTTGGCCACTGTGGTCATAGAGTATCAAATAGCCGCCAATAGGTGTCGTCCACTGCTGTTGAGAAGACTGGAAAGAGCGTGACCGCACCTTGACGCAAACCCAATAAGCCTCTGTCCACAACGTGTGACCAACTTGGGGCTTGGCTGATTTATGAGGTGAATAGAGAGCGTATAAGAGCGTCAGATCACCCAATTTGCCAGCATTATTTGCGAGGCGATTAGATTTCCAGCATTATTTACCTCTTGCGTACGGAATAACTGGGCTTCCCTCTTATAAAAATAAAAATGCATCCAAGTTAAAAGCAGCTGTCAAGCGAGCGACGCAGCGGCAGCGACGGGAACTTCAACTGGCTCACAATGGTCAGAAAATCTTGGTCTGTAGTCGCCATCGGGTATAGCTTTGGACAGTATAACAGTGAACTTAAATGGATCTTGTTTGCAAATAATCATACCTTTTACTCTTCAAAGAAATGTGGAGAATTTTTGTAAGGAATTGAATAATTGTCTTGTCATACTTGTCAAGCTATTATTTATTCAGCGTGTATTACTTGTCAGGTTTTCAATTGTAAGTTTATAGACATGTTTCTTAATTCAGTGCCTATTTACTTTGGTTGTTTTATTCATATGAAGGAAACTAAAGCACGAGGTGGCAATGATTACATGACAAAAACATAGGTGTTTTATTGCCTGGTCTTTATATGTTTGTACCCCAAACCATCAATCACAACACAAGGGAAGGGTCTCTGTTTGATAACCTCCCTTAAAGAAACAAATCTTGACGGGCCAGTAGCACGATAGCATAGTCTTTGCTGTCAAATCTAGCCAAAGCGTCCTGGGAAATGCTTCACCTACGCATTCAGCATTCAATACTCTGCATTTTTGATGATATTTTACATGTATATATGCATACATATACAATTCGTAAGAATCAACATAGACCCTCCGCCTTCAGTAAGTCACTTTGCTTTGCTTTTCAGCAGATACAACTCCCATTATTTTTGATGCACACTTCTTGTTAAGAGGCATTATAGCCAAGAATGGGACACGTTAGGAATGAAAGGGCAAAGGATGAGATTCCCCCCTTTCTAACTCAAGGCAGACTTTGATATCGTAATTTGACAGCGTAGACAGTACTCATGGGATACTGAAATAGAAGAAAGAATGAAAGCGTGAAATAAAAGGAAAGCAGGTCTATGTTAACAAAGTAGCACCGTATACCTTTGCTCAGATATTCCTTGAACGAGTAATTGTAGTATTGCATTTTAAAAGTAACGCATACAATTGACCATCACTTCGATAATAGTACATAAGATCTTCTCCGTGTCAGCGGCCATCGATAATGGCATATCTATGAAAAAAGGCGGCTGTTGTGAAAAAGTTGAAACTTGCAAAAAGGGAAACAAAGAAAGAAAGAAAGAACGAACGAAAGAAAGAAAGAAAGAAAGAAAGAAAGAAAGAAAGAAAGAAAGAAAGAAAAAAAGGAAGAAAGAAAGGAAGAAGGCACAGAATCATGACCCCTGCCCAACTGAGTGGTAATGAATAGTGGGATTATGAACTTCAACTTGCTTAAATTTTTTCCCCATAATTTTTGCACCTTGCAGTTAGGCACTTGGACATATCTGATGTCTTGTACCTGGACATATCTATCAAGCAGCTGTAATAAATATGTATCATATTAACGACTACAACGCATAAACAGACTGAACCACGACCCTGAAACTATATCGAGTGTAAAGATGTGTGCTTTGCAACAATGACTTAACTCCTTATTTGCCATCTTCGGCGGAAGTCAAAGCACATAACGGTGCTAGTGTTACTGACGTCATACGAGTGATACAGGACGACAGCGTTTCCTCGGCGCGCTGTGGACGCAATGCGCCAAAGCGCGCCTAAGAAAGCCGATAACTCAGTTATAATATTCCACACAAAGGTGGAATTATAGAACGAAATTAGCAGGGATACCACAATTGCCGTTTCTCCTGGTTTTGTTATTCGGCGGTATACACACTACCATGCATGTGGCTTCTTTCTCAGTAACGTTACGTTCATTGGCCAGGATTCTTTTTTTTTCTGTTACGTGTGTGGACAATTGGAGAGAAACTGTCAGACGTCCCCATTAAATTAGACACACGATTCACGATGCAGTACCTGAAAAATAGGACCTTTTATTGATATATCAGGATAGCTACGACGTTATTTGTACCGTTTTCAAACTCTATGTTTTCCAAATGTTTCTTGCAAGTGCCGGTGGATGCCGACAGTTATCGGGGTATGACGGGTACATACAGCTTTTTTTCTTTATCTTGAATGTTTCTATTACAATTCCAGTGCCATCAGCCTTGCAGAAAGCTGCTTATATGTCAAATTTGACGTCAAGGGGCCATATTACCTGCATTGCCGCTGTCACGGCAAGTTACTCCGCACCCAATTGTGCTTCAATTCTTCAAACAGATATAGAGTATCAATTGAATCATATGCCAGGGAGAATTACACCATATAGTGCTCAAGTGTTCTTGAGAGTGCTTCACACACTTAAGCACAGCAAGACTCTCAGCAAAAATGCCGCCAACGGGGATGCATATAACATTAACCGTTAGCTTAAGTTACGCTGGCATGCTGCTTGCCAGCAGGATGCGTACACTGTTATCCGCTAGTTTATATGCTGCCAGTATCCCGTACCATGTGGTTCACCACAAGGGGGCGGACCTTATAGTCTACGTATGGACAACAGCAGCTCTACTGTCCAGAAATTTTGTTTGTTTATTTTATGTTGTAGTAGAATTCTACTTGTGTTCTATAATGCAAATGACCAAGCCGTTACCCTGTCAAAATTGTAATCCATAGTCACGTATGGTGTGCTTAATTTGATCAGAGGCATAAATTCTCGACGATCTTGGTCAGAGGCGACAAACAGCACGTTGAACCGAACAAGTCGTTGGTATATCGATATGCTGTAAAGCAGCCATAGAGCCAGAAGTTTCATATGTGAAGTGCGTATTTTTGACATACATCCACCACCCTTATTGGCAGCTTATCACCAAAAAAAAAATGAAAACCACTTACAGTAAAGAAAAGAAATATATGATTGCTGTTTACGTGTTTCCATTCTATCACCTGATCACTTATTGCCTCTATTTTCGACGCTTGAGGATCTATGATCTAATACAAATTTTAACCATCAAAGTTGTTTGTTGTCTAATTCAAGCATTGTGAAAGTAAACTTCAGAATAATTTTCATGGGCAATCACAAAATTGATATTTTCTTGACATCCATCGCCGACTATCAAAATAACAAATATGTTCGGTATGACGGACGTGAGAAACAGCCCCAGGGCGTGGTTGTAGCTACCCGATAGAGACGTCAAACTTCACCTACATCAATTCAGAGCATGAATAACATAGATAGGTACATACAAAAACCATCATACACATGGACTGCGGCTTGAGAGAATTTAAAAAAAAATCTTATATTGCAACCTCTCAAAATGATAGTGGACCTTAGATAACAATACATCGTGCAAGGGAAATAACCGTCAGGCTACAGAGGATCTCAATACTAAGATACGTGTTTAGTTAGATTGTGGCAAGTAATCCATATGGGCCAAGTCGAAAAGAAATATTCCATATTGACGAAAACGTTGTATATGGGCGGTATGTTGTCTGCATTTTGTATTATGGTTGATAAGCGTCTACACGCGTTTGAGAAAAAAATGGAAATGGGTAGCCACTTGCAATTGTTTGCAATATAACTATCCATGTGACCCAGCTATAACGAAATTAATGGTCAAACCTATAACTGACCACAATTGCACATCCTGTATGAAATACCTAACCCTATTACCATGTGCGATAATTTCCGTCATTCCTTTTTGAGAGCCAATGAATAATATCTGACCAACAATATCAATCCTACATGATTGATTATAAAATACTGCAATTGGACCCAAAATACAAAAAGGAAACATTCCTGATCTGCGGAACACTAACTGGATGCCGAGTTTCAGAGATCAGCAGCTATATTTGGTGTGGCAGTAAGGCATAGGCTTGTGATGCTTCCTTGCGAACCTATTGTGCGGAAAGCAAGTCGAGGTCGACTGGCAAGGAGCAGAGAGGCTACACGTCAGCGACAGGGACTTTTTTCATCATTCAGCAATTGTAACGCAGGTTGCCCTCTCTTTTAAATTCATATTGTACATCATCATCATCATCATCATCATCATCATCATCATCATCATCATCATCGTCGTCGTCGTCGTCGTCGTCGTCATCATCATCGTCGTCGTCGTCGCCGTCGCCGTCGTCATCATCATCATCATCATCATCATCATCATCATCATCGTCGTCATTGTAGTCGTTTGTCAATATACCACAAATGGGGATAGGAACTCGTAAGAGCCTATAGGAATCCCCAAGATGTTCATTACACAATTATTAATACAACAAGTGGCAGACACTTGCATCATATGAATATAATGCGCAAGAAATCATATGCTGGATCCCAATTGTTGTTTAACATGGACAAGAGGTAGGCAAGGCTTTTAAAAAGAGGGGGACCGAAATTAAAAAAAACCCAGCTTATTTCGCACAATAAGTTATTACTTATTATTATTATTATCATCATCATCATCGTCATCATCATTATCATCATCATCATCATCATCATCATGGACATAAAGTACATGAGAAACCTATATCTTTCGGTTCTTATTTTACTTTGGTCGGAAAGTTAAGTTCTGATCTGGGCAGTGGCGACTTCCCAGTTGAGGAATCCGAGTGGGTGGCTTCCCTTTCAGACTCTCCCGCTGCACCGATGGCAACTGTCAATTTCACCAAAGTCCACATACTTTGAGTAATCATAAGGGTATGACAGACCCATCTTTCTTGTGAAGTGAGCTTTCATTCAAGTAAAAGCATGGCTTTAGTTTTACGGAACTTAAGAATGGTCCAGGTGAACAGCTTATCTCGTTGCATTATGGTCGCTTAAGAAGCAATTGGCTCACTTGAAACTTGGTATGGAAAGATTTTTTTTTTCAAATTCTTTATTCAAGCAGCAGCAAACGCTTTTAAACCCGACTGCCATTAAAAGACTTGCCACACAGACATTGATCAGGCAAACGCGTTCCTGCTTGCTACTTTATTGGTTGGCGTGGGCACAATGGGTATAACCTGTCTCCAGTTTGGTTGACGTGGTTGCACAGTATATAACCTGCTGGCTGCTTAGTTCGTTGACAATGGTTACACAGTATATAACCTGCTTATGCCCAGTTGGTTGACGCGGTTATATAGTGTATAAATCAACTGCACTTGTCAGGTAAGATTTTTTCAGACTTGCCTGTGGAAACAGTGTTTATCAACTTGAACCCAGGTTTTCCGAATACCCAAAGTATGATTGAATACTGTACTGAGTAGGCATGTCAAGTAAATATCGTTACGGATGCAAAACGAACGTTACACACATTCTGGTCAAATCAAATGCTGGGTTTACGAACACGCGACCCGATAAACGTAAAGAGTAGTCGCTCTGGAGGTAGACGTGATAATATCTTGACAATTTAACCAGCCTTTCTATATTCTCGTCACTATTTTCATTCACTAGTATCAAAAATGACTGTCCAGGCATAGAATAATACGACTAAAAATCGTAAAGACTGAAATATACAGTCACCTGAATCTGTTAAAAGATATGCTGTCTCAAATCGGTCTATGCAGGTCTCCTGCCGAACCTGATGTAGCTGTGATAGGCTCCAGTTTTACTTGTGTGTGGTTATGACAAAAGTCAAGTGATAATTTTTTTTTCTAGAGATAAAGTCTAAAAGGGAGTTTAAATAATATATTTCTCTAAACAAGCACACCTTCTTGAGGGTGGGAAAGGGGTTTCCCGTACTGGCGTACAGGGGCTTTTTATTTACCGTACTGGCGTACTGGAAGCCCTCTTATTTTCCGTACTTCGTTCTATCCAAAATTTTGAGCGATTTTAATTTTCCGTACTACGTACTCTAGAGAAAAATAATTACCTGTACCAGCGTACTGAACCCCTGCCCCCTTACCCTCCTTCCTTCTTAGTGCGAAGTGCACAAGCCGTTAGCATGGGAAAGACAAACAAGAAATGTAGTCATAATGGGTCAGGGATAAGACAGAATAAAACTTCAATCGCATTACTTCTAACCAATGTATCTAATATAGCAACATTTACTGAAAAAGTTAAAAGATTTTCTCAGCAATCAATAGCGTAACTTTTGCATTCTGCTTTACAACAAGGCACCCCATAATAAATGTCCGAAAACATTTCTTTTTCTTTTCAATTCCTATAGATTATACGAGTAGAACAGACTCCAATCATAACAGTGCAACAAACTAAATCAAGAGGCACTGAATACTAATTAGGTACTTGATGCATTTATATCTGCGTGCGTTCGTAAGTGCACTGATAGACAGACAGACAGACAGGCAGACAGACAGACAGACAGACAGACAGACAGACAGACAGACAGATAGATAGATAGATAGATAGATAGATAGATAGATAGATAGATAGATAGATAGATAGATAGATAGATAGACGAAAATACTTGCTTAATTAACCTTAATTAAAATCCCGATAGTCACTTTGTAAGTGTTGGCTTTTTCCTGCTTGTTTATATTGTTATCGTCTTCATCTGTTTTATGCCAAAAAGCCTAAAATAACGAGATGACAGGGTTATATTAAGTAAGTGCAGTCTATAAATGTTTGTTCAACCCAAATTACTGCGACATGTGATTCTTTCTGTTGTTGGCCATAGTTCATGCTTAAACTAAAAGCCATGGCATGTGATTGTTTCAGTTATTGGCCATGGTTCATGCTTAAAGCCATAACAGACGGACTAATTTGGCAAGAGAGATAACAAAGATGACTCACGTGTGGCGGATGAGTAATAACGAAGACATATTCACATGGTAAAACAAAGAATCATTATCAGATGTAAAAATGGCTGTGTAAAGACTCGCATATGATGTTTGGTGTTATGACATTTCGAATCTTTGTTGGGACCCTAATCTAATGGTATATCTGTAAATTGTGTATGAAGTCTGGGTACAAAAGGATAATTAGTTCCATTCTCTCTTTTGCTATTCTCTACCTTAAATAATGATACACATGTACCTTACGCCAGTTTGACAACAGAATTATCGACTTTCGATCAAAGAATGGATAATTTCAGACCAAGGCCCCCACACAGATGCAATAAATGGTGATAAACATGTAGAAAGACTTGATGCTGGATATAGATGCTGGCTGAATTGGCAGCTCCAATCGATGCTTGATGATGACAAATCATCCCCCGCCACCTACAGTCCAATTGCATAGCTTGTACGTAACATGCAAGCAGGCGTATCACCAGCGGGGAAACCTATGAGTCCACACGGCCAGCCTCCTGACAGATCACCGGGAAGTAGACTGCCGCAGAATGATTTGAACTTCTATGAAAAGTAACAAAAATGAATTGAACATTTTTTGTCACATACACATTTTAGTTGCGGTAGGATCGTATCTTATACCTGTAGCTTGCAATATAAGCTTTTCAACCCTGTCTTTAGCATCCTTTACGATGACAGTCGTTTCGTGTTATTCAAAGGGGCCCGGATATCTTTTGAACGTGGCTTCAGCCGTGCGTCGTTCGTGCAGTGAACGGCCACACTGTGTGACCACAAAAGCGATCATAGGAGCTCTGGGCGCTGAACATCCACTCGTATTTCTCGTACCGGAGTTCATTGCTTCCTATTTAGTAACTCCTGATGAGCATTCCAGCAACTCTTGGTGGGTGAAAGACACAAATTAGAGACTTTATTCTGATTTCAATCTGCTACGACAAGTGCCACTACAAACAGGTAGAAAACTGGCCTGACAGCCGCCTCCAAAGTAGAGGAGAGATAATATTACAAGGTGTAATGAAAGTGGAGGCAGACAGGCAAAGCAAGCGCTTTCTTCTTGTCCTCTGTGCCATCTCCCTGCTGACCAGTCTCTATGGTATTTTCAAGTGCTACAACATGTAAGAATATTACCGCCAGATCGGTCCCCACTGTCTACTGGCCACTAATAGAAGCTTCAGATTCTTTTCCACGGCCAATTTCTATTAAATGAGGCCGGGTAATTGGACAGTGATATGGTTATCTTGTCAACCACATGATGCAAAGCTTGTATGTTTTCCCTGTGTACAGTTATACTGTAACTTTACTAAAAAGGCTGATTGAAAAGCTGAGTATGTACTCTGCATCAGGTGACAGACAATCGCAATTCTCTCATATATGGACTGGTTCCTCTTAATTAAACAAGTTGACAAGGGTGTTCTCTCTGAACATGTCCGATTAAAATTGTTGTCATATGATATGATTTGGTATTTGGTTTACCTAGTATACTTGAAAAACAATTATTTCATGGAAAAGCAAGTTGTTCTAAATCTCGTTTCATTTTGAGTGGTGATTATGGACTTCCTGTGAGGATTTCATTAAACCTCATCCGGGTTTCATCTATCCAATTAATACGAAATGTGTTATAAATATTTCCCTTTAGATATGGCCCACTCATTGGCTACGTTACTCGGTTCGTAAACTCGGTTCATAAAAGCTTACTTATGATAAAATATACACACGTATCTTGATTCATTTCTGAAAACTCACTATTTCCCGGTGCTGCAATATGGTATTGCTGTTGCAGCATTGAGCATACCTCGTTTCCAAGACTCCGCTCGCCCGCGTTAATAGAGAGCTGTCGATCACGCTTACTTCTTTTAAGTACGTAAATGGAGAGGTGTAATTCACATGAACGATGGATCGCTTGGAAGCGAGGTCGATGTGCTGGTTCTTTAAATTTAAATCAAACATATCTATGAATGGGATTTTGATTTTTAAAATTGGCCTGCATACATTCCAAACTCATGATTTCTTTGTTAATTGCATAACAGCCCTCCCCTCCCCCTCGAAAAAATCTTGACACTGTATAAGAGGGATTGCCCAAGTAAAGGAGCCGTAGGCCAGGTGCTATCAGAATGGTCACCATGGCCATAGCTAGAAATATGAAAGAAGGCAGCGACTACCCGAAATTTATAATGGGTAGATTGCCCAAAGGACTGGGCCTACAGGACTAAGACAAGACACAACCAAAGCCGACAACAAAAAAGGGACTTAAATTGTAGATCTGTGTGATTTGTCAAGAACAATTACGGAAGTTGCATTTATTGAATGCAAAAGCAACATATATTAAATTAGCATGACTTTTTTCAACATTTGCATAGGCTTTGATGCTTTCTTCCAGGGCAGGGGCTAAACATTAACGGCAACATTTGTCCAAATGTAGGGTCATAGAGAGGCCATAGCAAAACAAGGAACTGGTTTTGCCATGTGCTGGAATCTTAGAGCGTAGTTAAAAGTGGTCTTTCTGGCAGAGCATATACAAGCAAGACATAATAAAAGAGAGCTCACCCTACCCACCCACAATACACAAAGCTGGCTTGTTATTTGGTTTTACCACACCCAGGCTAAAATTGTATTTTGTAACTCTCTCTCTCTCTCTCTCTCTCTCTCTCTCTCTCTCTCTCTCTCTCTCTCTCTCTCTCTCTCTCTCTCTCTCTCAGACACAGAGAGAGAGAGAGAGAGAGAGAGAGAGAGAGAGAGAGAGAGAGAGAGAGAGAGAGCTTTTTTAAAGCAAACAACTTCGATTTGTGCATGTTAACCATTTAGTGGGTGCATTGACAATTTTTCCATAGGAAAATCTGAACTTAACCTAAAGGGAACCCATGACAACAGAAAACTGATTGCAAGAGCCCACCCCACCCACAATACACAGAGTTGGCTTGTTATTTTGTTTCACCATACCCAGGTAGTTTTAATGTCTGTACGGTCTTGCTCTACAACTATAAAAGGGCAGTCATGTGTTTAAGTTACTTAATCAAATCATTGAGAAGTTATCAAAAGGTTACGATGCGTGACTTGGAAAACGATTTAAAAGTTCTTGTCAATTGAAGAGCTGATTCTGGTTATCAGGAACCTATAGGGTTATGGATGACTCGCCTGCATGCTTCATTCTTCCAGGACCGTGTCTGAAGTATATATGTGCAACACCTTGTGATCCTTCAGTTTTATGGCAATATGATTAGCTTTCGATTCCTTATCCTCAGTATTACGTACGCTAAAGACCCCAGATTTTGTTCATTTTGACCCATACACGAACAGAATTCGCTCACGCACAAATGTTCATTTTGCACACAGGTCATGTTGTACCTGCG